>JAJOOH010012485.1:0-20990 GCA_029582605.1 Solanum gracilifrons
TCACTTTGCATGTAATACACTAGAAAAGGATTACTATTATTAGGATTACCGCGTTATGAGCTTATGGGAAACACATTCCTAGTTACTTTTAATAATCTGAATATAAATAAATACTTAGTTCAAAGCTATCTTTATTTTGTTTTTATTTTCTTTAAAAGCTATCTTTCTATTGTTTTTATATAACGACTATCGAGTTAAATATTTTCTATTGACAATATTCTTCCATATTCTCTATGGGATCGACCCCGACTCATAGTTGGGTAAATATATGGCATACGATAGTTTATATTTCTTTTCAAGAAGTATATTTGAACGTTATCAAGAAAACAAAGGAGCATGCTTGAGCTTAAGTGTGGGGTGCGTTCGACCCTTGATGAAAATAAAGAGAATATGCTACTATCTAGGTCATGAGGCCTCAGGAAGTTTTCCTAACCCTTGTTTGAAATTTTATTTGATGCTTTTGGGGACATAGCATAATTTAAGTGTGTGGTGGAGGAATGAATTCCTAATTTTTATTGTTTTATTGAGTCTTTTTTTTTAGGATGGGTTCCTTGGCTTTTGTTTTCGGTACTTTTCCTGAGGATAGTCCCTTTGAACCGAGTGTCTTTTATTATTTTTTTAGGAATAAATTTTATTTTTAATTTTAATTTTTTGGAGAGAAAAGAAAAGACCCTTTTGAGTTATGTGATACTTACTATTTGAGCCTAAATTTGAGTAGTACTTTCTTGTGAATGCTTGATTGCTGGTGAAATTGCAAACTTTTTGACATCTAGGTTCATGGTTGTGACTTGGTATATAGCTTATTTTATTTTGTAGTTTGTTATGATCCTGTCTCTCTTAGAAGTGGAATTGATCTATCTTGATTGATACTTGTGCCATGTGTGGTGAGATTTTGTTTATTCCATGTTTTGCATCTTAGTCTAGAACTTGCCCTGCATGTTATTGAAGCGAAATAAAAAGTGTTGCTTTGTTTAGAAATGATAATAGGATTTCTTTGATTTGTCTGGTAAATTTTAGCCTTTTTAGATATTTTATCACTAGATAGCCCTTTTGATCCCGTAGCCTTTTGTTGGTAGCCATATTTTACCCTTGACTATTTTGTTGAATCCCTAGTTTTTGCACCTTGCTTCCTTGAGCATTATAACATAGACTTATTCTAATTATCAATTCTGAGAAAAAGGGATGGTTGAGTGAAAATGTAATCAATGATAGCTACAAAGTGCTTAAAGCCCTCTTTGAAAGAATGTGACATGAAGAAAAAAAAATGTGACATGAAAAAAAAAAAGAAAAAGAAGAAGTTAAATACATTTTTCCCCATCAATGTCCAAAAAATATAAAAATCAAGACATATACCTAAAACCTCAAAAAAATTCAGTATTGCAACAACGACCTAAGAATATCGAAACGAAAAAATGATCAAAATATTACTTTTTTTCGTTACAATCCTAAAAATAACCAAAAATTTAAATTTTCCTCGTAAATGTCCAAAAAGTATAAAAATCAAGAAATATACCTAAAAACACCTCAAAAAAAATTCTGAATTGCAACAATGACCTTAGAATATCGAAACAAAAAAAAATTATCAAGATTTTATTCTTTTTTTGTAACTGTCCCAAGAACAACAAAAAAAGATTTTTTTCCTCGTAAATGTCCAAAAAATGTAAGAATCAAGAAAAGTATCTAAAAACACCTCAAAAAAATTTCAAACTTCACCAATGACATGAGAATATTGAAGCGAAAAAATGATCAAAATTTTACTCGTTTTAGTAACTGTCCAAAAAATAAGAAAAAAATTTAAAAACTTGCTCGTAAATGTCTGAATATATAAGAATCAAGAAACGTACCTAAAAACACTTCAACAAATTTTTAAATTCCACCAATGACATTAAAATATCGAAACTAAAAAATGATCATAATTATACTCTTTTTCGTAACTGTCCGAAAAATGACAAAAAAATTAAATTTTTCCTCGTAAATGTCCGAAAAATATAAAAATCTAGAAATATCCCAAAAAACACCTCGATAAATTTTCGAATTGCAGCAATGACCTTAGAATATTGAATAAAAAGATGATCAAAATTTTACCCTTTTTATTAACTGTCAGAAAAATAACAAAAAAATTAATTTTTTCCTTGTTATGTCCAAAAATATAAAAATTAAGAAAAGTACCTAAAAACACCTTCAAATTTTTTCGAATGGCACCAAAAAAATATAAATTTTTCCTCGTAAATATTTGAAAAATATAAAAAACGAAAAAATGTACTTAAAAACACATTAAAAATTTACAGAATTGCACCAATAACCTTAGAATATCGAAAGGAAAAAATGATCAAAATTTTACTATTTTTCGTAACTCCCTGAAAAATAACCAAAAAAATAAAGTTTTACTCATAAATAACTGAAAAATATAAAAATCAAGAATTTACCTAAAAACACATTAAAAAATTTCCGAAATCTTAGAATAGCCAAAAGAAAAAATGATTAAAATCTTACTCTTTCGTAACTGTTTGAAAAATAACGAAAAAAAAAATTTCATCATAAATGTCCAAAAAATATAAGAATCAAGAAAAGTGCCTAAAAAACATCAAATAATTTCCAAATTGCACCAATGACCATAGAATATCTAAACGAAATTTTTTTGAAAATTTTTAACTTTTTTCTCGTAAATGTTCGAAAAATTCAAAAATCAAGAATTGTACCTAAAACCACCTCAAAAACCTTTCGAATTACACCAATGACTTTAGAATATTGAAACGAAAAATGATCAAAATTTTACTATTTTTTGTGACTATCAGAAAAATAACAAAAACTAATATTTTTTCCTTGTGAATGTCTGAAAAATATAAATATCAAGAAATGTACCTAAAAACACCTCAAAAAATTATCGAATTGTACCAATGACCTTAGTATATCAAAACGAAAAAACGATCAAAATTTTAGACTTTTTCGTAACAGTCCGAAAAATAACAAAAAAATATTTTTTCCTCGAAAATGTCTGAAAATATAAAAATCAAGAAAAGTACCTAAAAATATAAAATTTTGAATTGCACCATTGACCTTAAAATATCGAAAAGAAAAGATGGTCAAATATTAGACTTTTTCGTAACTGTACGAAAAATAACAAAAAAAAATTCAATTTTTATCGTAAATGTCCAAAAATATAAGAATGAAGAAAAGTACCTAAAAATACCTCAAAAAAATTCGAATTGCACCGAGGAACTTAGAATATCGAAACAAAAAAATGATTAAAATTTTACTATGTTTCGTAACTATCCGAAAAATATCAAAAATATTAATTTTTTCCTCGTAAATGTCCGAAAAATATAAAATAAAGAAATGTATCTAAAAACATCTAAAAAAAATGCTGAATTACACCAATGACCTTAGAATATCGAAATGAAAGAATGATCAAAATTTTACAATTTTTCGTAACTGTCCAAAAAATAACCGAAAAAATATGTTTTTCCTCGTAAATGTCAGAAAAATATAAAAATCATGAGAAGTACCTAAAAACACCTCAAAAATTTCTAGAAATTGCACCAATTACCTTAGAATATCAAAACGAAGGAGTGATCAAAATTTTACACTTTTCGTAATTGTTCAAAATATAACAAAAAAAATATTTTTTTTCCTCATAACTATCCAAAAAATATAAAAATCAAGAAAAATATCTAGAAACACCTCAAAAAAAATTTGAATTGCACCAAAAGACTTTAGAATATCAAAATGAAAAAATGATCAAAATTTTACTCTTCTTCGTAACTGTCCGAAAAATAACAAAAAAATAAATTTTTACTCGTAAATGTCTGAAAATATAAAAATAACGAATTCACCTAAAAACAGCTAAAAAATTTTCTGAATAGCACCAATCACCTTATTATATCCAAACGAAAAAATTATCAAAATTTTACTATTTTTCATAACTATTTGACAAATAATAAAAAAAAAAATCCTCGTAAATGTCCAAAAATAAAAGAATCAAGAAAAGTGCCTAAAAAAACCTCAAAAAATTTTCATATTGCACCAATGACCTTAGAATATTGAAACCAAATGTGATCAAAATTTAATTATTTTTTGTAACTATCTGAAAAATAACAAAAAACAATTTCCTCTTAAATGTTCGAAAATATATAAATCAAGAAATATACCTAAAAACACCTCAAAAAATTTCCGAATTACACCAATGACCTTAAAATGTAGAAACGAAAAAATGAGCAAAATTTTGCTCATTTTCGTAACTATCCGAAAAAAACAAAAAAAATTATTGTTTCCTCATAAATGTCCGTAAATATAAAAATCAAGAAAAGTACATAAAAATACCCCAAATTATTTTTAATTGCACCAATGACCATAGAATATCGAAACGAAAAAATGATCAAAATATTTTTTCCTCGTAAATGGCCGAAAAATATAAAAATCAGCAAATGTACCTAAAAACACCTTAACAATTTTCCGAATTGCACCAATGACCTTAGAGTATTGAAACGAAATGATGATCAAAATTTTACTCTTTTTCGTAAATTTTAAAAAACTAACAAAAAAAAATTAAAATTTTCCACGTAAATATCTAAAAAAAAATTAAAATCAATAAATGACATAGAAACACCTAAAATAAATTTGGAATTGCTTTAATGACCTTAGAATATCTATAAAATGAAAAATTTTTACACTTTTTCATCAGTGGCCGAAAAGAATAAAAAATTAATATTTTCCTCGTAAATGTCCAAAAATAGAAAAATCAAGAAAAGTACCTGAAAACAACTCAAAAAAAAACTCGAATTGCACCAATGACCTTAGAATATAGAAACGAAAAAATGATCAAAATCTTACCCTTTTTCGTAATTATCTGAAAAATAACAAAAAAAATAAATATTTCCTTGTATATGTCCGAACAATATAAAAATCAAGAAATGTAGCTAAAATCACCTAAAAAAAATTCGAATTGTATCAATGACCATAGAATATCGAAACAAAAGAATGATCAAAATTTTGCTCTTTTTCGTAACTGTTCGAAAAAACATAAAATTATTAAACTTTTCGTCGCAAATGTCTGAAAATACGGTCTTTGAATATCGAAATAAAATTTTTTTTACACATTTTCGTAATTGTCCGAAAAATAATCAAAAAATATTTTTTTTCCTCGTAAATGTTCTAAAATATAAAAATCAAGCAAAAGACCAAAAACCACCTCAAAAAATTTTCGGATTGCAACAATGACCTTAGAGTATCGAAACGAAAAAATGATCAAAATTTTACTCTTTTTCGTAACTGCGCGAAAAATAAAAAACAATTTAAATTTTTCCTCATAAATCCCTGAAAAATATAAAAATTAAGAATTAACCCAAAAACACATCAAAAAAATTTTAAATCTTAGAATATCAAAACAAAAATATTATTAAAATCTTACACTTTTTCGTAACTGTTAGAAAAATAGCAAAAAAATTAATTTTTTCGTCGTAAATGTCCAAAAATATAAGAATCATGAAAAGTACTTAAAAAAGCATCAAATAATTTTCGAATTGCACCAATGACCATGGAATATCTAAACGGATTTTTTTTAAAAAATTTAATCTTTTTTCGTAACTGTCCAAAAATTAACAAAAAAATTAAATTTTTCCTCGTAAATGTTTGACAAATTCAAAAATCAAGAAATGTACATAAAACCACTTCAAAAACTTTTCGAATTGCACCAATGACTTTAGAATATTGTAACGAAAAATGATCAAAAATTTATTGTTTTTTGTGACTGTCCGAAAAATAACAAAAAATAATATATTTTTCCTTGTAAATGTCTAAAAAAATATAAAAATCAAGAAATGTACCTAAAAACACCTCAAAAAATTACCGAATTGAACCAATGACCTTAGAATATCGAAACGAAAAAATGAACAAAATTTTAGACTTTTTCGTAATTGTTCGAAAAATATCAAAAAAAAATTTTCCTCGTAAACGTCTGAAAATATAAAAATCAAGAAAAGTACCTAAAATCATAAAATTTCAAATTGCACCAATGACCTTAGAATATTGAAACGAAAAAATGATTAAAATTTTACAATTTTTCGTAACCATCCGAAAAATAACAAAAAAAATTCATTTTTTTTCTCGTAAATGTCCGAAAATATAAGAATCAAGAAAAGTACCTAAAAACAACTCAAAAAAAATTTGAATTGCAGTGAGGACCTCAGCATATCGAAACGAAAAAATTATAAAAATTTTACCATTTTTCGTAATTGTTCGAAAATAAACAAAAATACTAATTTTTTCCTCGTAAATGTCAGAAAAATATCAAATTAAGATATGTATCTAAAAACACCTAAAAAAAAATTAATTGCACCAATGACCTTAGAATATTGACATGAAAAATGATCATAATTTTACACATTTTCACAACTGTCCAAAAAAGAACCGAAAAAATATTTTTTTCCTCGTAAATGTCAGAAAAATATTAAAATCAAGAAGAGTACCTAAAAACACCTAAAAAATTATCAAAATGCACCAATAACCTTAGAATATCAAAAAGAAAAACTGATCAAAATTTTACACTTTTTCGTACCTGTTCGAAAAATAACCAAAAAAATAATTTTTTCCCCGTAATTGTCCACAAAATATAAAAATCAAGAAAAATACCTAGAAACACTTGAAAAAAATTTGGAATTGCACCAATGACTTTAGAATATCGAAACGAAAAAATGATCAAAATTTTACTCTTCTTCGTAACTGTACGAAAAAATAACAAAAAAATTAAATTTTAACTCGTAAATGTCTAAAAAATATAAAATCAAGAATTTACCTAAAAACACCTCAAAAATTTTCTGAATAGCACAAATTTCCTTATAATATTGAAACGAAAAACTTATCAAAATTTTGCTCTTTTTCGTAACTATTTGACAAATAAAAAAAAAAGTTTCCTCGTAAATGTCCAAAAATATAGGAATCAAGAAAAGTACCTAAAAACACCTCAAAAAGTTTTTTTGAATTACACCAATGACCTTAGAATATTGAAACCAAATATGATCAAAATTTAATTGTTTTTTGTAACTGTCTGAAAAACAACAAATAAAAATTTCCTCTTAAATGTCCGAAAAATATATAAATCAAGGAATGTACCTAAAAACACCTCAAAAAATTTCCGAATTGCACCAATGACCTTAGAATGTCAAAACGAAAAAATGAGCAAACCAATTATTCATTCCTCATAAATGTCCATAAATATCAAAATCAAGAAAAGTACCCAAAAACACCCCAATTTGTTTTTGAAATGCACCAATCACCACAGAATATCGAAATGAAAAAATGATCAAAATCTTAATCTTTCTAGTAACTTCCAAAAAATAACAAAAAAATTATTTTTTTCCTCGTAAATGGCGGAAAAATATAAAAATCAACAAATGTATCTAAAAACAACTTAATTTTTTTCCGAATTGCACCAATGACCTTAGAATATCGAAACGAAATGACGATCAAAATTTTACTCTTTTTTGTAAATTTTTAAAAAATAACAAAATTTTCCACGTAACTATCTAAAAAAATTTAAAATAAATAAATGTACATAAAAGCACCTCAAAAAAATTTAGAATTGCATTAATGACCTTAAAATATCGAAAAAATGATCAAAATTTAACTCTTTTTCATAATTGTCCGAAAAAAATAAAAAAATATTTTTTTCCTGATAAATGTCCGAAAATATAAAAATCAAGAAAAGTACCTAAAAACACCTCAAAATTATTTCAAATTGCACCAATGACCTTAGAATATCGAAAAGAAAAAATGATAAAAATTTTACTATTTTTCGTTAATGTCTGAAAAATAACAAAAAAAATAAAATTTTCCTTGTAATTGTACAAAATTATAAAAATCTAGAAATGTACCTAAATACACCTCAAAAAATTCCCAAATTGCATCAATAACCTTAGAATATTGAAATGAAAAAATGATCAAAAAAATTTAATCTTTTTCGTAACTGTCTAAAAAATAAAGAAAATATTAGAATTTTCCTCGTAGAGGTTCGAAAATATAAACATCAAGAGAGTACCTTAAACACCTCAAGAAATTCTGAATTGCACCAATGACCTTAGAATATTAAAACGAAAAAATGATCAAAATTTTACTCTATTTCGTCACTGTCCGAAGAATAACAAAAAATTTCAATATTTCCTCGTAAATGTCCGAAAAATATAAAAATCAAGAAATGGATCTAAAAACAGCTCAATAAATTTCCGAATTGCACAAATAACCTTACAAAATCAAAATGAAAAAAATTATCAAAATTTTACTCTTTTTTGTAACTGTCAGAAAAATAACAAAAAAAATATTTTTTTCCTCGTAAAAGTCCGAAAAATATAAAAATCAAGAGATGTACCTAAAAACACCTTAAACATTTTCAAAATTGTACAAATGACCTTAGAAAATTGACACGAAAAAATAATAAGTTTTTTTTCTTCTTTTGTAATTGTCCGAAAAATAACAAAAAAACTAAATTTCTCCTCGTAAAAGTCCAAAAATTATAAAAATCAAGAAATGTACCTAAAAACACCTCAACAATTTCCAAATAAAACCAATGACCTTATATAAAAATCAAGAAAGTACCAAAAAACACTTCAAAAATTCTGAATTGCACCAATGACCTTAGATTATAGAAACCAAAAAATGATTAAAATTTTACACTATTTCCTAACTATCCAAAAAGTAACAAAAAAAATAATTTTTTCTTCGTAAATCTCTGAAAAATTAAAATGTCAAGAAATTGATGTAAAAACAACTCAATAAATATCCTAATTACCCAAATGACCTTCGAATATCGAAATGAGAAAATGATCAAAGTTTTACTCTTTTTGTAACTGTCCGAAAAATAACAAAAAAACTAATTTTTCCTCTTTAATGTTCGAAAGTATAACAATCAAGAAATGTACCTAAAAAGACTTCAAAAAATTTCTAGATTGCACCAATGACTTTTGAATATCGAAACGAAAAATGTTCAAAATTTTACTCTTTTTCGTAATTGTTCAAAAATTAACAAATAAATATTTTTTTCCTAGTACATGTCCATAAATATAAAAATCCAGAAATGTACCTAAAAACACCTCAAAAAATTTTCGAATTGCACCAATGACCTTATAATATCGATACAAAAAATTACTCTTTTTCATAACTGTCAGAAAAATAACAAAAAATTTAATATTTCCTCGTAAATGTGCCAAAATATAAAAATCAAGAAAAGTACCTTAAAATACCTCAATTTTTTTAAAAATGCACCAATGACCTTAGAATATCAAAACGAAAAAATGATCAAAATTTTAATCATTTTCTTAACTATCCGTAGTATAACAGAAAAATTATTTTTTTCCTCGTATATGTTTGAAAATTATAATATATCAAGAAAAGTACGTAAAGACACCTAAAAAAAATCGACGCACCAATGACATTAGAATATCAAAAAGAAAAGATGATCAAAATTTTACTATTTTTCGTAACTTTTTGAAACATAACAAAAAAAATTAAATATTTCCTTGTAAATTTCCGAAAAAATAAAAATCAAGAAATGTACCTACAACCCTTAAAAAATCTTCCAAATTGCAACAATGACCTTGGAATATTGAAACGATAAAATGATCAAAATTTGAATCTTTTTTCCTAACTGTCCGAAAAATAACAAAACAATTAAATTTTCTCGTTAATGTCCGAAAAATATAAAAATAAAAAATGTACCAAAAACCATGCCAATTTTTTTTTGAATTAAACCAATGACATTAGAATATCGAAACGAAAAAGATGATCAAAACTTTACTCTTTTTCGTAGCTGTTGAAAAATAACAAAAAAAATAGTTTTTTCCTCGTAAATGTCCGAAAAATATAAGAATCAAGAAAAGTACCTAAAAACACCTTAAAAAACATTCGAATTGCACCAATGACCTAAGAAAATCGACACGAAAAAAATATCAAATTTTTATACTTTTTCGTAACTGTGCGAAAAAATAACAAAAAATTAAAATTTTCCACGTAAATGTCCGAAAAATATATGTGTTAAAAAAACCTAAAAACACCCCCAAAAAATCTGAATTCCACCAATGACCTTAGAATATCGAAACGAAAAATAATAATTTTTTTTACTCTTTTTCCTAACTATTTGAAAAATAACAAAAAAATAATTTTTTTCCTCATTAATGTCCAAAAAATAGAAGAATCAAGAAATGTACCTAAAAACACCTATAAATATTTCGAAATTGCACAAATGAGTTCAGAATATTGAAACGAAAAAATGATCAAAATTTTACTCTTTTTTTGAACTGTCCGAAAAATAACAAAAAAATTAATTTTTACCTCGTAAAAGTACGAAAATTTAAAAATCAAGAAAAGTACCTAAAAACACCTTAAAAAATTTCTGAATTGCATTAATGACCTGAGAATATCAAAACGAAAAAATAATCAGAATTTTACACTTTTTTTATAACTGTCCAAAAAATAACAAAAAAAATAATTTTTTCCTCGTAAATGTCCGAAATTATAAAAATCAAGGAAAGTACCAAAAAACACCTCAAAAAATTTACTAATTGGACTAATGACCTCAGAATATCGAAAAGAAAAAATGATCAAAATTGCACACCTTTTCATAACTGTTCGAAAAATAAATAAATTTTTTTTTCCTCGTAAATGTTCGAATAATATTAAAATCAAGAAAAGTACCTAAAAACACCTCAATTTTTTTTCGAATAACACTAATGACCATAGAATAGCGAAACGAAAAAATTATCAAAATTTTACACTTTTTCGTAACTGTCCCAAAAATTACAAAAAAAAATAATTTTTTCCTCGTAGATGTCCGAAAATATAAAAATCGACAATTGTACCTAAAAATACCTCAAAAAATTTCTGAACTAAACCAAAACCAAAAAATATCGAAATGAAAAAAATGATCAAAACTTTACTATTTTTTGTAACTATTCGAAAAATAACAATAAAAATTAATTTTTCCTCGTAAATGATAGAAAATATAAGAATCAAGAAAAGTGGCTAAAATCACCTCAAAAAAATTTCAATTTGCACAAATGATCGTAGATTATCGAAACGAAAAGATAATCAAAATTTCACTTTTTTTTGTTACAGTCCGAAAAATAAGAAGAAATAAATTAAATTTTCTTCGTAAATTTCTAAAAAATGTAAAAATGTAGAAATATACCTAAAAACACCTCAAAAAATTCCGATTTGAACCAATGATCTTAGAATAAGGAAACTAAAAAATGATCAAAATTTTACTCTTTTTCGTAACCGTCCGAAAAATAAAAAAAAAAATAATTTTTACTCGTAAATGTACAAAAAAATATAAAAATCAAGAAATGTTCCTAGTAACACCTCAAAAAGTTTCCGAATATCACCAATGACCTTAGAATATCGAAACGAAAAAATAATATAAATTTTACACTTTTTCGTAACTGTCCAAAAAATAACAAAAAAATTGGATTTTTCCTCTTAAATTTTGGAAAACATAAAAATCAAGAAAAGAACCTAAAAACACCTCAATTTTTTTTTGAATATCACCAATGACCTTAGAGTATCAAACAAAAAAGTAATCAAAATTTTATTATTTTTCATAACTGTCCGAAAAATAACCAAAAAATTAAATTTTTACTCGTTAATGTCCGAAAAATACAAAAATCAAGTAATGTACCTACAAATACCTAAAAAAAATTCAGAATTGGACCAATTATATTAGAATATCGAAATGAAAGAATGATCAAAATTTACACCTTTTCGTAACTGTCCAAAAAATAACAAAAAAAATTAATTTTTTCCTCGTAAATTTCCAACAAATATAAAAATATGTGCGAAAAAACACCTCAATTTTTTTTTGAATTGCACCAATGACCTTAAAATATTGAAAGGAAAAAATGATCAAAATATACACTTTTTCGTAATTGTCTTAAAAGTAATAAAAAAAATAATTTTTCCTCGTAAATGTCCAAAAAATAACCTAAAAACACCTCAAAAAAGTTCAGAACTGCACCAATGACCTTCAAATATCGAAACAAAAAAATGATCAAAATTTAACGCTTTTCGTAACAGTCTGAAAAATAACAAAAAAAATTAAAATTTTCATCGTAAATGTCCGAAAAATATACAATTCAAGAAAATGTACCTAAAAACACCTTTAAAATTTTCGAATTGCACAAATAATTTTAAAATATCATAACAAAAAAATGATCAAAATTTTACACTTTTTAGTAACTGTCTGAAAATTAACAAAAAAAATATATTCTTCATCGTAAATTCCCAAAAAATATAAAAAATTAAGAAATATATCTAAAAACACCTAAAAAAATTTCCGAATTGCCTCAATGGCCTTAAAAAATCGAAATGAAAAAATGATCAAAATTTTACAGTTTTTCAAAACTCTCCGTAGAATAACAAAAAAATAATTTTTTTTCTCGTAAATGTCCGAAAATATCAGAATCAAGAAAAGTAACTATAAACACCTGAATTTTTTTGAATTGCACCAATGACCTTAGATTATCGAAACGACAAAATGATCACAATTTTACGCTTTTTCATAACTGTCCGAAAATAATTAAAAAAATTATATTTTCCCTCGTAAATGGCTGAAAATATCAGTATCAAGAAAAGTAACTAAAAACACCTCAAAAAATTTGTTCCTCGTAAATGTTTTAAAAAAATAAAATCAAGAAATGTATCTAAAAACACCTCAAAAAAATTCTGAATTTACACCAATAACCTTTGAATATCAAAACGAAATAATGATCAAAATTTTAATCTTTTTTGTAATTGTCCGAAAATAAAAAATAAAAAATATTTTCCATCGTAAATGTCTGAAAATATAAGTATCAAGAAAGTAACTAAAAACACCTCAAAAAATTTCCAAATTACACCAATGACCATAGAATATCGAAACGAAAAAATGATAAAATATTTACTCCTTTTCCTAATTGTTCGAAAATTACATAAAAAATAATTTTTTTCTCGAAAATGTTCAAAAATATAATAATCAAGAAGAGTACCTAAATAGACTTCAAAAATTTCTAGATTGCACCAATGACTTTTGAATATCGAAATGAAAAAATGTTCAAAATTTTACTCTTTATCGTGACTGTTCAAAAATTTACAAAAAATTATTTTTTTCCTAGTACCTGTCCAAAAATATAAAAATCAAGAAATGTACCTAAAAACACCTCAAAAAATTTCCGAATTGCACCAATGACATTATAATATCAAAACAAAAAATTACTCTTTTTCGTTAATGTCCGAAAAATAACAAACAAATTTAATATTTCCTCGTAAATGTGCGAGAATATAAAAATCAAGAAAAGTACCTAAAAATACCTCAATTTTTTTAAAAATGCACCAATGACCTTAGAATATCAAAACGGAAAAATGATCAAAATTTTAATCATTTTCTTAACTTATCCGTGTATAGCAGAAAAATTATTTTTTTCCTCGTATATGTTTGAAAATTATAAAAATCAAGAAAAGTACGTAAAAACACCTAAAAAAAATCGAATTGCACCAATGACCTTAGAATATTTAAAGGAAAAGATGATCAAAATTTTACCATTTTTCGTAACTTTCTGAAAAATAACAAAAAAAATTAAATTTTTCCTTGTAAATGTCCGAAAATATAAAAGTCAAGAAATGTACCTACAAAACCTAAAAAAATCTTCCAAATTGCACCAATGACCTTGGATTATTGAAACGAAAAAACGATCAAAATTTGAATCTTTTTACCTAACTATCCAAAAAATAACAAAAAAATTAATTTTTTCCTCGTTAATGTTCGCAAAATATAAAAATAAAAAAATGTACCAAAAAACAGGTCAAAAAATTTCTGAATTAAACAAATGACATTAGAATATCGAAACTAAAATAATGATCAAAACTTTACTCTTTTTCGTAGCTGTTGAAAAATAACAAAAAAAAAAAATACCTCGTAAAGGTCCGAAAAATATAAGAATCAAGAAAAGTACCTAAAAACACCTTAAAAAATATTCGAATTGCACCAATGACCTAAATAAATCGAAACGAAAAAAAATCAATTTTTTATACTTTTTCATAACTGTCCGAAAAAATAACAAAAAATTCAAGAAAAGAACCTAAAAACACCACAATTTTTTTTTGAATATCACCAATGACCTTAGAATATCAAACAAAAATATAATCAAAATTTTATTATTTTTCCTAACTGTCCGACTAATAAACAAAATTAAATTTTAACTCGTTAATGTCCGAAAAATATAAAAATCAAGTAAGGTACCTAAAAATACCTCAAAATTTTTTAGAATCGGACAAATTCTATTAGGATATCGAAATGAAAAAATAATCAAATTTTAATCTTTTTCGTAACTTTCCAAAAAATAACAAAAAAATTAATTTTTTCCTAGTAAAATTCCAACAAATATAAAAGTATGTGCAAAAAAAACACACCAATTTTTTTTTGAATTACACCAAAGACCTTAAAATATTAAAAGGAAAAAATGATCAAAATATACAATTTTTCGTAATTGTCTTAAAAATAATTAAAAAATTAATTTTTCCTCGTAAATGTCCTAAAAATTACCTAAAATTACCATAAAAAAATTTAGAATTGCACCAATGACCTTCGAATATCGAAACGAAAAAATGATCAAAATTTAACGCTTTTCGTAACTGTCCGGAAAATAAAATTAAAATTAAAATTTTCATCGTAAATTACCAAAATATATACAATTCAAGAAAATGTATCTAAAAACTCCTTTAAAAAATGATCAAAACTTTACTCTTTTTCGTAGCTGTTGAAAAATAACGAAAAAAATAAAAATTCCTCGTAAATGTCCGAAAAATATAAGAATCAAGAAAAGTACCTAAAAACACCTTAAAAAATATTCGAATTGCACCAATAACCTAAGAAAATCGAAAAGAAAAAAATATCAATTTTTTATACTTTTTCGTAATTGTCCGAAAAAATAACAAAAAAATTAAAATTATCTTCGTAAATGTCCGAAAATATATATATATAAAAAAAACCTAAAAGCACCCCCAAAAAATCTTAATTCCACCAATGACCTTAGAATATCGAAACGGAAAATGATAAATTTTTTTACTCTTTTTCATAACTGTTTGAAAAATAAGAAACAAATAATTTTTTTCCTCATTAATGTCTGAAAAATAGAAGAATCAAGAAATGTACCTAAAAACACCTATAAATATTTCCAAATTGCACACACGAGTTCAGAATATTGAAACGAAAAAATGATCAAGATTTTACTCTTTTTTGTAACTATCCAAAAAATAACCAAAAAAATTAATTTTTACCTCGTAAAAGTACGAAAATTTAAAAATCAAGAAAAGTACCTAAAAACACCTTAAAAAATTTCTGAATTGCATTAATGACCTAAGAATATTGAAACGAAAAAATAATCAAAATTTTACTCTTTCTTATAACTGTCCAAAAAATAACAAAAAAAATAATTTTTTCTTCGTAAATGTCCGAAATTATAAAAATCAAGGAAAGTACCAAAAAACACCTTAAAAAATTTAATAATTGGACCAATGACCTTAGAATATCGAAACGAAAAAATGATCAAAATTTTACACCTCTTCATAACTGTTCGAAAAATAATTAAAAAAATATTTTTCCTCGTAAATATCCGAATAATACTAAAATCAAGAAAAGTACCTAAAAATACCTCAAAAAATTTGTTCCTCGTAAATGTTTGAAAAAAAATAATCAAGAAATGTATCTAAAAACACCTAAAAAATTTCCGAATTTACACCAATAACCTTTGAATATCAAAACGAAAAATTGATCAACATTTTACTTTTTTTGTAACCGTCCGAAAAATTACCAAAAATGTTAATTTTTACCTTGTAAAAGTACGAAAATTTAAAAATCAAGAAAAGTACCTAAAAACACCTTAAAAAATTTCTGAAATGCATTAATGACCTGAGAATATCGAAACGAAAAAATAATCAAAATTTAAATCTGTTTTATAACTGTCCAAAAAATAACAAAAAAAATAATTTTTTCTTCGTAAATGTCCGAAATTATAAAAATCAAAGAATGTACCAAAAAACACCTCAAAAAGATTTCTAATTGGACCAATGACCTTAGAATATCAAAATGAAAAAATGATCAAAATTTTACACCTCTTCATAACTGTTCGAAAAATAATTAAAAAAATATTTTTTCCTCGTAAATATCCGAATAATATTAAAATCAATAAAAGTACCTAAAAATACCTCAATTTTTTTTGAATTCCACTAATGACCATAGTATATCGAAACGAAAAAATGATCAAAATTTCACACTTTTTCATAACTGTCCAGAAAATTACAAAAATAATTAATTTTTTCTCGTAGATGTCCGAAAATATAAAAATGGACAATTGTACCTTAAAACACCTCAAAAAATTTCTGAACTAAACAAAAAGCTAAGAATATCGAAATGAGAAAAATGATCAAACCTTTACTATTTTTCGTAACTATCCGAAAAATAAAAAAAATATTTAATTTTTCCTCGAAAATGATCGAAAATATAAGAACCAAGAAAAGTGGCTAAAATCACCTCAAAAAAATTTCGAATTGCACCAATGATCATAAAATATCGATACGAAAAGATGATTATAATTTCACGTTTTTTTTTACTGTACGAAAAATAAGAAGAAATAAATTAAAATTTTCCTGGTAAATGTCCGAAAAATATACTATTGAAGAAAATGTACCTAAAAACACCTTTAAAATTTTCCGAATTAAAAAAATAACCTTAAAATATCGTAAAGAAAAAATGATCAAAATTTTACTCTTTTTAGTAACTGTCTGAAAATTAACAAAAAAATTAAATTGTTCATCGTAAATGTCCAAAAAATAAAAAAAATTACGAAATATATCTAAAAACACCTAAAAAAAATTCCGAATTACCCAAATGACCATAAAAAATTGAAAGGAAAAAATGATCAAAATTTTACACTTTTTCGAAACTCTCCGAAAAATAACAAAAACATAATTTTTTTTCTCGTAAATGTCCGAAAATATAAGAATTAGGAAAAGTAACTATAAACACCTGAATTTTTTTGAATTGCACCAATGACCTTAGATTATCTAAACGAAAAAATGATCACAATTTTACGCTTTTTAGTAACTGTCCGAAAATAATTAAAAAAATTATATATTTCCCTCGTAAATGTCTGAAATTATAAGTATCAAGAAAAGTAACTACAAACACCTCAAAAAATTTGTTCCTCGTAAATGTTTGAAAAAAATAATCAAGAAATGTATCTAAAAACACCTAAAAAATTTCCGAATTTACACCAATAACCTTTGAATATCAAAACGAAAAAATGATCAACATTTTACTCTTTTTTGTAACTGTCCGAAAATTAACCAAAAATGTTAATTTTTACCTGGTAAAAGTACAAAAATTTAAAAATCAAGAAAAGTACCTAAAAACACCTTAAAAAATTTCTGAAATGCATTAATGACCTTAGAATATCGAAACGAAAAAATAATCAAAATTTTAATCTTTTTTATAACTGTCCAAAAAATAACAAAAAATATAATTTTTTCTTCGTAAATGTCCGAAATTATAAAAATCAAAGAATGTACCAAAAAAAACCTCAAAAAATTTACTAATTTGGACCAATGACCTTAGAATATCGAAACGAAAAAATGATCAAAATTTTACACCTCTTCATAACTGTTCAAAAAATAATTAAAAAAATATTTTTTCTTCGTAAATGTCCAAATAATATTAAAATCAAGAAAAATACCTAAAAACACCTCAAATTTTTTTCGAATTGTGCCATTGACCTTAGAATGTCAAACAAAAAAATGATCAAAATTTTACACTTTTTTGTACCTGTCCGAAAATAACTAAAAAATTATGTTTCTCCTTGTAAATGTTTGAAAAATATAAAAATCAAGAAATGTACCTAAAATCACCTCAAAATATTTCCACATTGCACCAATGACCTTAGAATATCAAAACAAAAAAATGATCAGAATTTACTCTTTTTCGTAACTGTTCAAAAAATAACAAAAAAATCTTTTCTCGTAAATGTCCGAAAAATATAAAAATCAAGAAATGTACCAAAAGACACCTCAAAAAATTTCCGAATTGCACCAATGACTTTAGAATATCGAAAGAAAAAATAATCAAAATTTAGTCTTTTCCATAACTGTCCGAAAAATAACAAAAAAATTAAATTGTTCCTCGTAAATTTCTGAAAAATAGAAAAAATCAAGAAATGTACCTAAAAACAGCTCAAAAAATTTACGAATTGCACCAATGACCTTCGAATATCGAAACAAAAAAATGATCAAAATTTTATGCTTTTTCGTAAGCTGTTCGATAAATAACAAAAAAAATAATTTTTTCCTCGTAAATGTTCGAAAAATATAAAAATCAAGAAATGTACTTGGAGCTCCTCATGCTAGAGATGCCATACATGGGATTGACCTAGCTTCATTATCATCTGGCTTGGAGAGTCCAAAACCATGCGATGGAACCACTTAGTGTACCTAGATCCCAAGGAAAATAACTAGAGAAGAGCTTGTCAAAGTTCTTCTTGACTCATGGGTTACTAATTATGAGAAGTTGAGATACCATCCTCAACCTCTCCAGTCCACTGAGCCTAGTTTCTCCAAGAAATACGATAATACAGTCGCTATATGCTTTGACCACTCTCACTTGAAAAAACTCCATAAAACTTCCTTCTCTATGCATATGTACCGGCCTCTAGATAGTCTTGATAAAACAGACAATTTGGACCCTGAATCCATATCTGAGTTTTTTGGAAATGATCTTGATTGGATAAGAGAATTCAATCATGATGGTCGTGGCGTATTTTGGTATAAATGTCCTTTCACAGGACGTATTCCATGGGATATTGATTGTGACTACCCGGAATGTGAAGATGATTACTATGAGTCTGAAGATGATCATGAAGAAAATAATGATGAATATTCAAACGATAGAGCCAAATGGGATGAAGAGGAATATCAATTCCTTGTTTCACATAAACCCTACGATTGGCCAGCTTTATCTACTCTATCAAAAAATAAGACCTCCCAAAAAATGCCTGGACCAAAAATGATGTTTATGCTATCCTCTGCAAGCTCCAGTCACACATATGATTTCCCCGATTACCAAACATTCGAAAAGGATAACCTGATCCATGCTCCAAAAATACCACAAAAGAAAGTTATCCTACCAACGGGAGAATATATACTTGCAAACGACATTGAAGCAACACTCAATCGGCAATCTGAAAATGCTATGTGCCAAAATAGAGCGTTGACCAGTATCGGACAGTCCATCATGGGCGTTACTCATTCACAAGTCAAGCTTCATTATAAAATGAGTCTGATGGATAAAAAGATGGACCAAACATCAAATCAACATATCGGACTAATCAAAGCATTAGAAAAAAGGTTGCAAACAATACAGTTCAATATATGTCCCCAGGAACGTCGCTCGACCACTTTATTGAACAACAAAGAAGTGACGTAGCCTCAATCAAGGAGCTGATCCAGCTATTAAGATATGGTAACCCTGAACCTAGGAGAGCTAAATCTTTCCCAAAAGGTCTACCCCATTCTCTATGTGCTCACAACGATACTCTCCGCCAAAACCGACTTTCTCATTTAGTGCGGCAAAACCACATAAAGAGGCACCTGAGTTTGACATAGCCAAACTAGTGTGGGAGAGAAAAAATGCAATGGCTGCTCAAAAATGAGTTGAAGAAGCACAAGCAAGGTCCAAACACAAAAAGGCTGCGGACCCTGGAGCTATGATGATCTCAAGTTACAAGGCCCCAAATGACGACTCTATCTTTGCATATTTGAGTCCAATTGTTGAAGATTTGACGATCTCAGATCGTGAAAAATCAAATTCAAAAAAGGAATTGGATGCCCTCGTACAGGACATCAATAATGGTGAATACTGGTTTTTCCAAACACATGGTTTTTTAGACCCTATCTTGGGTATGAACGACTAGGTTGTTCCAGAGCTTTACTCTCTGAAATATGATAGTCCAACCAATGATTATCTCAGTGCCATTTACGATTACCTCAGATGTGATGAACATCTTGATGACCTTAATCTAGAGCATCTTGATGACATTGATTTGGAGCATGAGCCTGAAGAAAATTATCCCTTAGAAGGATATATCAAAGATAACAAATGCTCCACTGATTCCCAGGAATACGTTGATGATTTCGAGGAATACATTGAGAAAACTGCTGAATCTTCACTAGAATCCGATGAAGAGAACTATCCACCCATCTTCATGAATCATCACAAAGACCAGACGTCTCTGAAGTTGATGATGACCAAGACGGCATGACAGATGATCCAGTCCCGGAAAGAAGGCCAGAACCAACGAGTACAATACCCAAAAATGTTGGAGCTAGGTTTCATACTTTTACTCTTGACGATGTTAAGGTCGATGCATGGCCTCAAAGAATCCAAGACTTTTATACTTGGATGGTTTCAAAGAATCTAGTCAAGCGGGAAAACTACATGATCCTATCGGAATTTACTTCAAGGTTCTTCGGCATTCTCAGGGATTGGTGGACCGTAGTAGGTGTTGCGGACATGAACTTCTTCTTAACATCCCAAGACTTCACTGCAAATTTGAACATACTTCTAGAAGTCTTTTATGGAGATACTGGTCAAAGATGTGAGAAGCTGTGGAGACAACTCTTCGAAATGAAGTGTATATCATTTGATAGAGATATCATTGATATCCATTTCCAAAAGATGGAAAGAATCTACTTTGAGCTTGGTGGAGATTCCAGCTTGAAGTAAGCTTTTGTGTCATCATTGCCAAAGATGTTAGCAGGGCATGCAATGACGATGATAAGGGTTCCAATTGGAGATGAAACCAATTGAAATCAAATGCGGAATGAAGTAACACAAAAGTAAGATAGATGAGAAATAAGAGATGAGAAGAGAAGAAAGAAAGGCAATTGAATAAACAATCAACCAAGGAAGAAGAGACACTTGAATT
>JAJOOH010012486.1:0-10145 GCA_029582605.1 Solanum gracilifrons
ATCATATCATATATATATATATATATATATATATATTATATAAAAGAGAAACTTAGGCTAGCCCACGTGGCGCCACCACAAACCAAAATTCCATTTAATTTATTTATTTTCAAAACTAGCCTTCCCCTTTCATGAAAAGTTGTGACTTTTATGAAACGTTGTGACTTTAATGAAGAGTTGCGACTTTTATGAAAAGTTGTGACCTTTATGAAAAGTTGTGACTTTTATTAAAAGTTGCGACTTTAATGAAAAGTTGCGACTTTTATGAAAAGTTGTGACTTTTATGAAAGGTTGTGACCTTGTCGAAGTGTTACAACTTTTCCAAATAGTTGTAACCTTTCTGATAAGGCACAATAATCATTTCTTCACACTACCCTTTGTTGTCTATAAATAGTGGAATTTCCTCTCATTTTAAAATAACGAAAATTCTGAACCTATTCTTCTTCTTCTTCACAATAAAATATTTGTGTACTTTGCTTATGTTGAGTGACTCACCAACACCATTGCTTATGTTACACATCCTGGTATGTATATTTTTACAGTCATTAATTTATGCTTATGTTATTAAGGATAAATGATAAGATGTAATAATTTTCATTTTTCTTTACATTATTAATGTTTGTTACTACTATCTTGTATGTAAGATAATAATGTGTTGTAGTTTTAATGATGAGTTGTGACTTTTATGAAAAGTTGCGACTTTCATGAAAAGTTGTGACTTTTATGAAAAGTTGTGACTTTTATGAAGTGTTGCGATTTTTATGAAGAGTTGCGACTTTTATGAAAAGTAGTGACTTTTATGAAAGTTTGTAACCTTTCCGAAGGGTTGTAACTTTTCCAAAGAGTTGTGACCTTACTGATAAGACACAATAAACATTTGTTTACACTACCCTTTGTTGTCTATAAATAGAGGATTTTCCTCTCATTTTAAAACAACGAAAATTTTGAACTTCTTCTTCTTCTTCTGGACAATTAAATATTTGTATACTTTGCTCTTGTTGAATGACTCATTGACACCATTGTTTTTGTATCAATACACCGGTGAATAGAATCATTCTATCCTTAGAGGATCTATTCCTTTAAACCTCGGGTACTAGAGGGGAATAATTTCCTTAAGGGGACAATGTGCATTCAGTGGACTCGATTTTTTCCATTCTGTTTCATTCGATTGTTACAGATCCTGGTATGTTTTTTACATTCATTAATTTATGCTTATATTATTAATTGTTATTTTTGAGTACATGCTTCAAAATTTGTTGTTTATGTTTCTGCAAAATTATTGTTATAAGTATTTGTTAGTACAAATTAAATAAAAAACATTAATTGAGTATTGAAACAAGTTTTCTCTACTGGAATTGTTGAAGGTACAATAAAAAAAAGCCCTTACAAATCTCTAATTTCTTCATCAACAACGTCATTCTTTCACATACAAGGATAAAATTTTGTGTTCTTTAGAAAATTCTTTTAGAGTTAATAATTTTGCATGCCCATATTTTTTGTTTTTTATGTTGTTGTAATTGATTTTTACTAAATTTTATCAGTGGATATTTTGAGTTCTTTAAAGATTGAAAGTTGATTGAAGTGTTAGTCAATTTTTTGAGGTATGTTATTTAAAAAATGAGAACTTTTCTGGTTAAATGATTTGTTATCATCATTGGATATCTCATAGTTTACTCCCTTTAATGTATGTTTTTTTTTCGTTGTTTTGTCGTCTCCTTAAATTCGTATTGATTATTTTCGTTTGGTATGTATATGATCTCTCACTTGGACAAAGATTTCGTCCTTTTAATGTTTTTCTTTTTTTCCTTCTCATTCTGCTCTTCTAATTTTTTTTTGGTGTGTGTGAGTGCGTGATGACTATTTACGGCAAGCTTAATTAGAAGGATATGAAACAAAATCTGCTCTAAATAAAATTAATATCTTAAGCTACAAAAGATATGTCTATTAAAATAGATTTGTTGTCCTTCATGTACCAAGTCATTGCTGAGCATTTGAGTTATTTAGGTTAGACTCATTTTTAATTTTTTAATGTTCGAGAATATTTCTTCAACATGAGTCTAGAATCAAACATTTTGATCTACTTGTACTTTTATAATGCAACAATTATACATATATGTTTCTGAAAAAGTCGTAAACTTGCATTGATGAAGCATCTAGAAGAGCCTTCAGAGCAGCAGTTTAATGAAGAATGTATTTCTATAAGGGTCAACAATATTATTTTGCTGTTGTTTCAAATTTATTTTTCTCCTTCTATAAATTTTGTTAGAGTAACAAAGTAACAATAACGAAAAGTGGTGAACGTTTGACCTTAGACAAGTAGATTGTCTCTAAAAAAATTATTTATGTTGCTGTGGTGTATATTTTTAACGGTCTTAACTTATTTATAACTAATATTGATTATCGAAAACTTTCACTTAATTTTTTTCACAATGAGTTATTCTAACCATAAAATTATCAGTTTCTATATTTTTCATGTACAAAAAAATAGAAAAAAATGATGTTTGATCGCTACATAAAAACATCACTCAGTTTTAACAAGACAATTATATCATCAAACATATACTATGATAAATTATGTAAAAGATAAAAATTATTAGATATGAAGATATTTTTTAATCATTCATTATATATTTACAATTCTTGAGATATATGATAATGTCAAATCATTTAATTTACGTTGAAATGTTAATAAAACCTACTAAAATTTACTGTTTTTTTCTTATAACAATCGATTATTGGAAAGGTTGTTCAAAAGCTTAGAAGATTATTTAAGCTCGCGCGAAGTGCGGGTAAATTACCTAGTATTTAATAAATTAAAAATTCATTTTTTTTATGCTTTAATAATTTGAGAAAATGCCACATAGCTCTTAAAATACCCACCCAATAACATTTTACCAACCCGACCCAATTGGAAACAAGAAAACCCCACCCACTTAAATAAACCTAACCCATTTCATTCAATGGTCTCCACGCTCAAGATGAAAAAAATCAAAAACTTGTTAGGTTTCGATGAGCTCTAAATTGGCGTCAATCAGTCTCAATATCGTTCAAAATCTTAGATAAATTTCGATTACTTTCTTCCCTTTTCTTTGGTGTTAGAATTATAGGGTAAAATGTGAGAAAAGTATTACTAATTTTGTTCTTGATATTCTTTGGTTGAAGTGATATTCCTTTGATGTTATGTGTTTTATTTTGTCCATTTACTGATGGAAATGGACATATTGGATTGGTTAAGTTGTTTCTGTCGATTGGTGTAGACGTTGATTTGCGAAGTGATGTTGGAACACCATTTATATGTGTTGTAGATCGCAGCCAGGAAGATACTATGAAGGTTTTGGTAGAACACCATGATAATTTTGATGCTCAAATAGGAGATGATAATATGTGTCCTCTGCTAGCAGTTGCGTTTGCCGTTTCTTTTCGCTGTCTTAAGGCAGGGGATACTGTCAATGTTAAGGTTGGTGAAGGAATGTGGTGTGGTGAAATAACTCCTTTGCTCGTTGCTGCTCATAAAGGTTATGCAGTAATTATTTAATGCTTACTACCAGCTGGAGCTGATCTTTCTGTCGCTGATCAGGATGGTTACATGCCAATACATCTTGCAGCTACAAGTGACCATCGAGAGTCTGCTGAAGTTTTAAGAGCCATGTGGCATTTTCTCAAATTAAAGCATAAAAAATGTTTTTTTAATTTATTAAATATTGGTCTGTTAAGTAAAAGGGCATATATGGGCCATTTTTTAAATGAAGGGTATATCAGCTCCAAATCATAAAGTTTAGGGGTCAATCAAACCCTTTTTCCTTTATAAAATATAAATTATGAAATACTTTGATTTTTTTATTTTTTAACCTTTTTTTTTTCCGAAAAGGTAACTTAGAATACTTTAATTTTCATTGGTGGAGAAATCAAAGGATGGATAAATCTATTTAAACAAAAGGACATTAAAGAACTAAACTCAATTATTTGTAACACAAAAGTAAAAAAAAAGAAAGATATATACATACATATAGCTATGAGTTCAATTTTGAGAATTAGAGTGCTAACCACATTGCTAATTATAACTTTAATCATGGGGTACTTTAATTGTTTTGTGAGAAGTGAATTTCCAGAGTCTAAATTATTGGACCATATGCAATGGTGAAATATATGACAAAAAATGGCCCATTTGGAGATAGTTTGTCTTATGTTCTTATAGAATTAAGTAATGAGACACCAAAACAAGGTTATGATTATTACATAACATCTCCTTAACCTAATGATGCTTTAGCTTATGGTCATGCTACTTGTAGTTCAAATGTAGAATATTAAGATTGTGATACTTGCAAAAGGATATTTGATGACTACTTGTGATGGTAGTATTGGAGGTCAAGTCGAATTTGTTCATTGTTCGTAAGAACAATATTCCTTCAGCTAATAAACTAGAGCCTCCATATCTTTTGTTGTTACGATTTGTTGAGATTCAGTTCTTGTTCGATGGTCTTTTTCATATCTTTCCATTCATTGTTCTTCTTTTGTGGCCATTGGTTTGATACTTGCCAACAAGGTTAATGTATTCTGTGTTTCCTAAATCCAAGTTTACTGCCTCTCGAGTATTGAAGCAAACGAATGAAATAACTTGCCTAACAACATAGAGGTTCTCCTTAGGAATCTGGTTCAACCACCAGAATAACCCGGAGATGATAAAGGAGAGAGTAGTTTGTAGTTTCCTCTTAACTGAAGGCTTACTTCACTTTACTTTGAAGAATCCTGTTATGCGGTGTCTCTGACTTGAAATTTGTACCCTTTTTATTTCTTTCCTGATATACCAATTTCGGCAAGAGTTGTACATATATAATCTTCCTACATGAAGTTCTATAGATTCTTTGCTCTAGAAATAGGTTCAGGCCCTTTATTTGGTAGGGGTAATATTGATGAAGCCACTACAAGGGCTGTGAACTTCGAAATGGGGAGAAATTTGACAAAATGACCTTAAATCATTGTAAACTGACCCCTAATCAAATAGTTTGGGATTCAGATAGCTACTTTTATTCATCCCTCATCTTTAGCTGTTTTTTAGTTTTATATTGCAGTTAAAGATAAACATGACTGCGAATCAATTTCTTGCCTGAGATCAATAGCACTTTTCGACTCTAAAATGTATTTTCACAATTTTCTTGCAGCATGGGTAGGCTGTACATATTGGTGGCTTAGTTAGACTGGATCTAGTTCATGCCTCAGTAGAAACAATCTATGTCACTGTCTGGGCATCACCAAGTGTGTCTCTTCATCTAGGGAAGACAGAAAATGCCGATGAGCTCAAGAACAACCATGCTGGAGTGAGATTGCAGGTAATACTTCAATTCTTGTAGTATTTCTGATCAATAGTATTTCCTACTTTATTGCCAAGTTGCACTTCGCAAGCTCTGCTAAAGACTCCATTGTTGAGGTATGTATTTACTTGCGTTTCTTAATCTATTAAGGTTGTAAAGAAAATTCGTTCTTATTGACACCTAATTTTGATCCTCCACGATAGAAATTAATTTTCGAGCTTCTCTAGTTTAAAACGATTTAGAAGAATTAATTTCATAAAAATATAAAATACTTTGCGAGTTATCTTAAATAGTTTGTCATTTTTATGATTTTTAAATAATATACATATGTTTTATATAATTATGTATGTAATTAGTACATTTTATGAATATTCAAAATTGTCTCAAAAAGATTTTAGTTTTACTTAAATATTTGGTTAATTAGTTTGGTTTTATAATAGTTTATATTTTTGAAATAATTAGTTTATAATTAAGTCGATTATTTTATTTCGTTAAGATTGATAAGCTTATAAATTAATTATATTAATTCATCTTATTTTAATTACTAGCCGAACTTGTCCCAATTAACTAAGTTTGGCCATATTTGTAATTTAAAATTGGCTAATTTTGCAACTCATTCGGCCAAGTCCTAAATTACAAATCCAATTCCTCCCTTAACAATTATTTCAACTCTTTCAGGCCATTTTTGGGCCTTAATTCCAGCAAATTGCCAGCCCACTTCCGCTATTCCCATCCCAAACCCAATACAATAATAATACAACACCAAATTTAACAGCCCACCACCCTTTAAACCCGACCCAACCTAATAGTTTCCTGACCTGATCCAGCAACTCATCTCCCTTTTCCCCTTCTAATTTCAACGCTTCCAACAATACAAAGAAACCCAGAAACGACAGCAACGTCCAGCAGCCTCCAACGTTGTCTTCACGGCAGCATCACAGAGGCAGATGGCGTGTTCACGCCTATCAAAACAACCTCAACGACAACAGCTCATTCACAGCGTTGTCACAGCCTCGAGATTTCGTCAAATACACGGAAAGGCAACGGAGACAGACGGAAAAGCAGCAGCCAGGCGGTACTCTGCTTTCCTTTGGCTTCTTCTTCAAACGTCCCTATCCACATTAATGTCACAGCATGCACGCGTATTTCCCCCTTCCTCTTCCGGAATAGGGCGAAAATCTCAGAAAAAGGTGCCTCACCTAAAATGGTGAAAGATTTTTTCGAATTCAAAATCGAATTGGGCCTTGAATCCGGATTCTGGTCCTTTTTTCCCCCCCAAATCCGAACCCTAGTTTTGCCTATAAATACCACCCTCTTTTTCATTGTGAGGTTGGAGGATTTTCTAGAGAAAAGTGTGAGAAAATAGTAGTTTTTTTTTTTTTTTTTTGAGCAAATATACAGAACACCTCAAGCAAAAGTATTCAACATACTACTAAATATACTACTAATTCCTCTGTTCCCTTTCGTTGCCGGTGTTCCCTCCAAATCTCAATCGGAGTCGGGATTTGACACAGATTTTACATGGGTCTCTTTGTCGCCGTCTGTGTCGGTGCTTGTGCGGTAAAGTCGTCGTTCCTCCCTACTCGTTCCCGTCTCTGTTTCGTTGCCTCGAAAAAGGTATACGGCTTCCCTCTTCTCACAGTCTATGTCTTAATTTGGATCTGTATTTGTTTGTTTAGTTGGTTATGTTGTTCTGGGTTCGACCATTTTGATGTGAAGTGTTGCTTCTTGTTCATGCGGTATTAATTACATTTAGCTATTCTCATGACGAAATTAGGCAGAATCGATGTCGATTTTTTTTAGTCAGAAATTTTGTCTACATAATCTTGAATATTGCACCCTCATCGCTCACTTAGTTCACTTTTTCGTTGTTTATCATGCTTGTCACCCGCTTGGATGCTCATTATTACGATTGGCTCCTATTGTTGTAAATATAATTTCATGTTTATACCACTGATTCACAGAAATATTAGAAGTACTCCTCAAGCATGCGATTAGCTCAAATCCTCTGTTAAGATCACTGTCTTATCACCTATATGTCTTATTAGCATTTTCTTTTGTCCTAATGCTCATATTTGCTAGTCAAGTCGGTATAAAATCCGAGCTTCTTGTTTTATTTTCCGTTTTAGTTTTATTGGAGTTATGATGTTCAAGGTCATTTGAAGCGTGATTTCATTGGTGTTAACTTCTCATTGTATGTCTTGCCGAATATTCGGCCCCCCTATGTATTCCCTTGGTTTTGATGTGTCGTATTTATAGCTTCCGTTTTGAAACAAATAAGGTCCATTTATGTTTGATGGCTTTCTAGTAATGTGTAAAACCGAGATCCCGTAAACCATTGTGTGAAGTTGTGTTGTTGTTAAGTTTTATTATTTCTTCTAGTTGGATGTAGATTCTTGTCTAATCTATTTCTTGCCTCACGGTAGGTTATTAAGTATTCAATTAATAATAGCAAATAGCTCATATGGGTTTGAATATTTCGTACATTTTACTATATTTCAGACATGCTATATTATGGGATGTTATTTGATATACCTTGCTAATATTTGTCTAAATATTTCCTTTAGAATGATTAGATGTGAGGTGTCTTTCTAGTATGATAGATAGGGGTACTACTTTATTGCTTAAAAATAAATAAATGTGGTTTCCTCTTGTCAAATGTGTGCTTTCTTTTCTTTTTGAATCTTGTGTTTATTTGGAAATTTGTCAAAGTTCATTGGCAGTAGCTTTTTTCTTTCGTTTTGAATTGTCTAGTTTGCTTTGTTATGAATTTAAATCATATTTCTATTATTTCCTTATCTCATATGCTAATGTTGTCTTTTCTTTCGTATGTTGTGATTGTCTCCAAGTCCTCGTGGACTTCTTTCCCTCCCTTGCATTTTTCTCGTTGGGCCATGGAGGCCTAACAATTGTTATTGAGTCAACCGGATCGGCGAGATTGGTGTACAGGTTCTCGGAGCTGAAATACAGGGCTGGAGATTAATTTCCAGATTCCTAAAAGCTGAAAATGGACTGATATACCTACTGTATACATCGATATACAGTAAAAAAATACGATATACAGGTCTGGAATGATGATACAGGTGCTGAAAATTTGAAGTGGGCTGTCCACATTCGATAGACAGTCCGATATACACAAAAATGGATCGAAATACGGCCTATATACATCGATATATACCCTTTGTATACGCAGGTCGTTGGGGCGAAAATGGGCCTAAAGTCCAATAGATTTGGCCCAAATTTGGGCATCCTCTTGTTATTGCCATTATTTATTTATTCTCTAACCCATTTTATGTGATTTGGTTATTTAACTTAATTAATCCCCCTAAAGATGAACCACTTTTGATTATGATATCTTATTTCGTCTTACTTAATTAGTTTTTTATACTTGACCATTTTGAAAAGTTTACTTTTCTTTCTAAATGATTTCAAAACATTTAAGTTAAATGACTTATTTTTGGTTGCATCCTTTTTCTCGAATTAATCTTCAAAGTTAGTTGCAAAGTCTATTTTTTCCCCGAACTTGGGCAAAAGCCCGAGTTCAAATTTTCTCCTTTCTCCTCTTGTATTTATTTGTTATTTTAGTGACTAACTCTTTATATGAATTGGTTTTAACTTAATTAATTCTCCGAAGATAGTCGTTTCTCTTTATATTCAAAAGTTAAAATATTTATTCTTTCTTATATATACAACTTATTTATCACCTAGCTCTATTTTAGTTTTGTCGATAGTTAAGTTGGCCCACCCCCTTTAGTTCATTACCCCTTAAGATAAAATAAAATGATAAAAATAATAATAGTAATAAATAAATAAGTTAAAATAAATGAGGATTTTACTTGGTTAAAATTTCAAAAATTAGTCAAATCATTTTTAGTCAAGTCGCTAGTCAATCGCAAGTTAGCGGGCATTTCGAGGGCCTAGCACCTCGGAATGTACATTGAACTTCGAATCCTGTTATTTTCAATTGATTTTATCTGTTTAAATCTTTTGAAAACTTTAAGCTTTTTTTTTTTCTTGATTTTTACTAAAAAGTGAAGTGGCGGCTTTGTTATTTTGAAAATCGATTTCTCTTAAATCATAAGTTTAATTGATTTTTTAAAACCTTAGTCATTTTTCTTTTATTTATTTTTTTGAGTAAAGCAGTTCTCATCATTAAATTGCAAAGAATGCTTCTAAGTCTACAACACTCTACCTGTTTTTCTTTTACAGAGATATAAATGGAGGCTAATGAGTGGGCTGATGTCATAGTTTTAGTTGAGACAAAACTCAAAAGATATTGCAGAGCATATGGAGCAACAAATGATGGGGGTAATTCAGAAAGAAGCTCAGGGGAGCAGTGGGGGATACTAGTTCTATGGGACAAAAGAATTTGGAATAGGGATAATGTGTTTTGTTGAGCATAAGTACCAATATTAGTTGATCTTATTGATGATAAAATTGATTTTCTTGCAAGAACGATTTGTGTCCATCTATTGTTGACACTTAGTGTCACACCCCGAGCCTACACTTTGGACATGACCGATGGTGCAATAAGTAAGCCATATTGCTTGTATTTTGAACATTGGTCGCTAAATCCCAAATCGTTTTGTTTGTTTTCCAACTAGAGCTAGTTAGGGTCGAGAGGATTCATTTGTGGAATATTATATAGTTTATACGTAGTTAAAATAAATATATTTTATGTATATATATGGTAGAAAATCCCCCCTTTGATTTCTTTATGTATTTACTTCTTCCTATCATATTTTAAACTAATGAAAAGTCGGATTCTGTCAATGTGATATCTACACAAGGAAATCACAAATGTAACTTGTTAGTTTTTTTTTTTTTTTTTTTTTT
>JAJOOH010012487.1:0-15696 GCA_029582605.1 Solanum gracilifrons
ACGAATTAGTATAATTAATTAATGAGCTTCTTAATTTTGACGAAATAAAATAATTAACTTAATTATAAACTAACTAATTTAAATAACTTGAAATTATAACTATAATTTATACTAAACTAATTTAATAAAATACTTACTAAAAGTCTAAAATCTTTTTGAGATGATTTTTGAAATGTTTATAAAATATACTAATTATATACAAATTATATAAAACATATATATTATATAAAATTTATAAAATGATAAAATTGATTAAAAGTAACTTGAAAAGCATTTTGAACTTTACAAAGTCAATTATTTCAAATCGTTTGGATTTAAGAAACTCGATGATTAATATATATTGTGGAGGTCCAAAATTGGGTGTCAACATGTATAAAGCGAGAGAAAATTGTATATACAAATACAAATGCATATATTTTTGTCCTATACACTTATGATTATACAAATACGATCTTCTCCTGCCCAGTTTTCTTTTGTCTTCCTCTTTTTCTTGCTTTATACAAACACAGATTATACAATTGATCTTTTGTGTATGTATACCAAAACAAATTATACAACTGCTTTCTTTTGTATAGTATAGCGAAATTATACAACTGCTTTCTTTTGTATATGTATAGCGAAATATACATATTTATGTTTGCTATGGAGCGCAATTATGCAAACTATAGTTATAGCATACAAATATAATTTTTGTGTTTGCTATATGTGAAAGTTGCTCATAAACTTATTAGGGGTGGATGTTCGGTTATTTGATTTTTTTTAAAGTGTATATCAGATACGAATCAAATTAAGTTTTGTAGAGTTCATTTTTGTTCAAGTTCAATTTGATTTGATTTTTTTTAATATGAGCCTAATTAATAGTATATTTTTCTGCTTATAAAATGAACTTATTTAATATAAAATGTCTTATGTGAACGTAAGAGACAAACTATTTACATGACTGTCTCCTTATTCTATTCACTGAACCACGACTGATACCATCGGAGTATATATACTATGATGGTATCTATAGACTCTGATGGTATATATCAAGCAGTAATTGAGTAGTCTTTTCATTGAAACATTGTTTCTTCCTCCCTTGATGCCTATATATATATATATATTATTATGGTATCAATGAGTAACTGAGTAGTGTTTTCAATAAAGCATTGCTTCTTCCTCTTTGATATCATCAGAGTATATATATGGGGTATGAAAGAAAGAGGATAGCTGCTCGTAAATAGTTTCTCTTTTTGGATACAAGTGTTCTTTTCCCAAAAATTATTGGTTGTCTACTATATATCCTCCTTTCAACCCCTCATTGTTTGGTAATTTTAAATGAGTTTCAAAGTTGTACATACTTTAAATCTATGGGAACATGGTATACATATAGAGGTGTACATGATTGGGTTGTTCAGGTTTTTTTCAGTTTGATTCGATTTAGAATTTGATGATATATATATATATATATATATTTGTAGACCCGATATCCATTTTCACAATATTTGAATTTTTCATCACTAAACGCTAATTTTCAATAAGGTAATAAATTTTATTTTTAAAAAAAAAGTGAATTTCATGTTCAAATGGTAAATTAATTTCAATACTAACTAAAGAAGGGTAACATTGAAAAAATATTTTAAAAGTAGTATTGAGAATTGAACAATTAAGTTAATTTAATAAATAAAAAATGTCTCAACAATTCATTTAATATGAAATAGAGGAAGTATCATTGAGCACTACGAGGAAAAGATATAAGTTATAGAAGTGGGCATAGTTTTATGGACAGTAAATTAAAGTATTAGTTGTCTATTTATGGATGCTAGTATCATTTAATGGCAATGTGTTGAACTGGATATAGTACTCACTTTAACATAAAAATGGAAATATTTATGAATCCTTTTATAGTTTAGTAGGTAAGAAGTGACAACACATATCTACTACCTAACTATTAATTATTTATTGGCTTTCAATTTCATTTCCATTTTCATCTTATGAATATTATAACATTTTTTATTAATAGTATGTTTTGATTAAAATTCTAAAATTTAATCTATTTTAAAAAAGTATTTTTTAAAAATGTACGTTGTATTTTTAAGTATTAATTAATGTTTGACCAGACTTTTTAAAAGAGATTCTAAAGTATATAGTGTTTATTATCAACCAGTACATGTGTGTCACATGAATCTACATGTGAAATTAATTGTAACTCCTGTTTAATTCTCCTTACATTTAATAGTAGAGTACTGTTTTCTCAATGCAAAAGACCTGTCATGGGGTTTATAAAGCCAATATATATTTCAATACATGCTGTTCTTTTTTCCATATTTGGAGTTTCTTATTCATGGACCATATTACATTATTAATCCTGGTGGACCATGCCTAACAGTTGTTGAAAGATGAAGGGATTTTTATCAATCGTATATTGATTATTTGTGTAGCTATTAAAATAGGGAAATTGGCGTGTAGGTACAAGTCTTACGTAAAATTAATATATTTGACTCAAAACCTATTTATTAAAAGTAAGCTTCAAATTATTGACATTATGTAAATTTTGTATCAAGTCAATAAATTAAAGCGTAGAACAATTTTTCTTCTAAAATCGCGTTAAGCATAATAATTTTCTCCTTAAAATCATGATATATTAGGTATACTTATTAGGGAAAACTTCTCACTAGTTTAGGAGCTTAAATACACTCTAGTTTGTAATATTACGTATCTTACCAGATTTTGGTGCCTCAAGATACGTCCAGATACATGTATCTCAAATACATGGGGTCAAATTTAGGTGTAATTTGTTCTAGATGCATTATATCCAGGTGGATTCACATGTATCTGGGATACATAGCAAATCTCACTTGCCTCCTTCACCTCTCTCCCATCTTGCTCGCCACTCTCCCTTGTATTTGGTATTCGAGATACGTGTGAATCACTCCAGATATATACAAATACATGTATTTAGTGTATATCCAGTGTAATTTGTTCTAGATATATTGTATTCAAGTTGATTCATATGTATTTGGGATACATCGCAAATCTCGCTCGCCACCTATGCCTCTCTCCCATCTCGCTCCACTCTCCCATGTGTTTGATATCTCAGATACACGTGAATTACTCCAGATACATACATATATATGTATCTTGTGTATATCTAGTGTGATTCGCACGTGTCTGGGTACTATGAATCTCGCTCACGTCTCTCTCTATTTTTGTGTATCTGATAGCAAAATGTATCTAAGTGTAAGACACGTAGAAAACTCTTAATTAGTGGTAAGATATGTAATATTTTAAAAGTATAGATAATAATAGTATATATGATAGTGAAGAATGTCTAATTATGTAGTTTTTCCAACTTAAAAATCAATAACAACATGTACAGCGACTGAATTCAAAGCTAGTTCACCTTTTATGTGTAACATTAATACATGGTATACATTGTGTGATATAAATTGTATCATTTTGGTGCATTTTTATGTGTATAAATTAGTATTAATTTAATTAAACTAACAAATTATTGAGTATAAAAAGGGATATATTGTCTTGTATATATTTTTAAATATGTATATGTTAGATTAGAATTGACTTTATTTATACGCTATATTGTATATACTCTTATTATATACATAATTGAAGATGATTACATTGAGACTAATTCTTCATAATATGTATCCTAAAGTTTAATTAGTCCTTCGAAATATGTATATATTACTATATATTACGTGTATTATCGAATATATCTCTATTAACTCATAAGCTATGTATCTAAATTTATATCTATTAATTCACAAATAATATATCAAATGTATAACCGATACTTCACAATATGTATCAGAACATAACATGGTACTTCACAATATATATCAGAATGTATACATAGTACTTCATAATATGACAAATTGAAAGTTGGCAAAACTTTCGAAAAATTAAATCGCATTTATCAAAAAACATTTGGAGAATATAGCAATCAGAGGGGACAATAAATATCAATAGAGATTTTTCTGATCTTGCAGCACATGCTTATCTTGTTACATTAATCCTGGTGGAGTTCGGTTCTTCGGTTTGGTTTTTTAATTTTTGGTTTTAGAAAAGTTTGCGCTGTATATTAAATTAAATTAATTTAATTCAGTTTGATTTTTCTATTTCAGTTCAGCGTTTTTAAATTGATTTTTCTATTTCAGTTCGATGTTTTTAAATTGATTTTTCTATTTCAATTCGGTGTTTTTAAATTGATTTTTCGTTGTGAATGAAAAATAAAATGAAGACAAAATCAAAGTACAAGATACTCAAAAATTTATAATTATGTTAAGGAATTATGTGTCTCGCTGTGGAACACTTATTGTGCTAACTAAAAGACTATATTTGTTTGAATCAAAACATTGTGCCTCCGACTACTTCTCGAGAAAAACAAGGACGAAAACAGTTCCTTTACATAATGTACATTGATAAAAATATGTTTGAATTGTTCATAAATGATTTAATTGTTAGTTGATTCTTATTTTTAGTTAAGAGAATGCCCATAAATATATATTATTTTTATTTTTATTTTTATTTTTATTTTTATTTTTAAATAAAAGTTTGATTCTTCGGTGCGCCAAAGTTCTGAGACACTTACACCTAATATCGAATCAATGAATCAAACTTTTGAGAAAAAAAAATAACACCAATATCAAACGAAAAAACTGAAGAACCAAATTAGCTTGATTCGATTCAATTTTCAGATATTTATTCCCACCCGGTTTGGTTTCCTTGTGCGCCAATTAAATAGAGAAATGGGCATCTAGATTCTATATGAAAACTTTTATACTGTGTGTACTTTATCAAATTGTCAATAAAAGGAACCTCACACATTTACATGATATGATATGTCTCATTCATCATAGGATTATGTATACGTAGCGAATCATAATTTACGTTTTGAGATCTTATATGACGCATATCTAATTTACTTTTTCTTTTGTTTCAAAATTTTTGTTATGATTTTAACTTAATAGAGAGTTTAAAAAAGTGATTAATTTTTTTGAAATTGTGTTGGTCTTAAATTAAAGTACATGGAACATATTAAAATATTCTTTAATTTTATTGTTTCAAAGTGAATGTTTAAAGTAATAAGTTGTAGATAGAATATATATAATTCCTCAATCTGTAACTCCATCCATCTTTACTTATTCACTATATTATTTTGAGATGTCCGATAATATTTTTTAATTTATACAATCAATGAATAATTTATCATATTGTATCTATTTTACCTTTGTTATTCAATACTACTATTTATTTTTTAATGTTTAGAGGACTTGTGTGTAATAAGGGTGATTTGGTAAAATTACTCCTACTATTTACTGCTTCTTAATCTCTATATCAAATTAATAATGGATAACTATTATTGAACGGAGAATATTTTTTTCTTCTTCAAATTTCTGGACCTAAAAAGTCAAAAGTTGTTTTAATCATTTAACACCTTTAATTCTGTAAAAAAGACTTTTAAGCAACCAATAATAGTTGTAGTTTAGTTGGTTGATTACTTGACTCTATTTAGTGGGAGTTCGATCCCCACATTGTAATCCTCTCTCCCATTTCTCATTCCCTCACCCACAATTTTAAGAGAAAGTGAGAGAGAGAGTTTATGGGGAGGGAGAATCCATTTTGACACAGTGTATTTAAATCAAATTACTCATATACATTTAGATAATTATGTATTTTATCACTAATTAAGAATTTACTATCATATATTAAAGAAGATACACCTAGATATATGGTGGATTTTTGCTAACAATTAAACTAAAATAGAGAGAGATGAGCGAGGTGGGGGGGAGATAGGAGAGTGACGAATGATATGGGAGGGAGTCGAAGAAGGCGAACGAGATCTGTCTATGTATCTCAAATACATGCAAATCCATTTGGATACAGTGTATCTAGAACAATTAAACTTAATCTTGACCTCATGTATCCGAGATAGATGTATCTGAACACACCAAAATTTAATAATATTATAAACTAAGTATATTCAAATAATTAGTTTATGAACTAGTGATTTTTTTTTAAATTTTCTTTTTATTTATAAGATAATCTTATGTGAACTTAAGACACGTAGAACAATTAATTAATTGTCTCACTTGTCTTTTATCTTCCTTTCAACCACTCGCTGTTTAATAATTTTGGAGTTTGTGGTGCTTTAAAGATATGGGAAAATGATACATCATATTTGTAGAATAAAATGTACAGTACGATCAAACTTTTTAAAGGATACATGAAATTAGGATAATAATGAATACTGACAATATATTTCAAATGAAAACTTTTGTTTTTTTTCAACATGTTGGGCTGGCTCATTTATTATAACTTACAGGCTCAATAAAAGTTCGGTTCATCAGAACGCTATAATCGTACACAAAATTGAATCAAAATTTTGGAAAATAAAAAATAAAAAAACTGAATTAATTTGATTTAATTTGAGTTTTCAAAATAAATCAATAGTTAGAGGATAAGATTAATAATTTACGTTAAGTTCAAAGATGTTTTCAATATTGAAAACACTCCTAAACTCGATGTGAAATATTAGTTTCATCTTCGAACTATTGATAACTTTAAAAACAGTTGAACTTAAATACACTCCCGATCTTGTAAAATGAGTTAAATACACCCTTATTTCTTGTCAAGTTTAGGGGTGTTTTCAATACTTCTCTTGACTTTTTATTAAGAGTCTCATGCTCCTACAATAGTTTGAGACCATTAATATGTCATGTGGCATATCGGAGATATCTAAGTTTAGTTAATAAAGTAGAATAATGTTTTAAGGCTGTGAATATATAATTTAATGATGAAACTAATAATTTACGCTAAATTTAGAGATGTTTTCATTACCTCTCTCGTTTTCAATTTGACCATATTTGGAGTGGATCCACCTTTAAATGTAGCTGCTCTAGATGAAATATAACTTAACTGAACAAACTGCTACAACTTAATAAATTATAGTTTGTTCAACTTAGCTTTATGCGTATTTTTGTTATTTGATATATATATATATATATATATTTGTTATCAGATATATCTAAAATATATGTATTTTTGCTATCAGATACACTAAAATAGAGAGAGAAGTGAGCGATATGGGGAGGGAGAATCCATTTGGATATAGTGTATTTAGATCAAATTACTCCTAAAATTTTAAATAATTACATATTTGACCTCTAATTAAGAGTTTACTACCATATGTTAAAGAAGATACACCTAGATATATGTTATTTTGTTACCAATTACACTAACATAGAGAGAGGTGAATGAGATTGGGGGGCGGAGGGGGGGAGATAGGAGAGTGACGAACGAAATGTGAGGGAGTTGAAGAAGGCGCACAAGATTTGTCTATGCATCCTAGATACATGCGAATCCATTTGGATACAGTGTATTTTGAACAAATTACACCTAATTTTGACCATGGAGATACATTTATCTAGGCACACCAAAATTTGGTAAAATTTGTAATATTACAAACTAAAATGTATCTAAATAATTAGCTCCTAAATTAATGAGATTTCTGTAAATTTCCTTCTAATTTAAAAGGAAAAAAGGTCTGATATACCCCTTAATTTTACCATTTAGTGTTGATATACACCCCCGATAGGAATGTGGATCATATATACCTCTAATGTTATACAAATGACTCATATGTACCCTTTTGCTCTAACAGAAGTGAAAATTATTTTTAATTTAATTTTTTTAATTATCTTTTTAAAAAAATAAAAACCATATGGGTTATATTTGATCCTCCTCACGCATATGTTTTTTTTTACTTTTTTGTTTCAACGATTAATTTATATTTATTATTTTGATGATCAAATTTATTTATGTTTCACTAATTTTCTTGTAAAAATTATTATAGATACCCTTTTTTTTTATTACAAAAACTAAAACTATTATAGCCAAAAAAACTAGTTTTAAATTATAATATAGCCACACGAAAAATTACTTTTAAATTTTTTCTTTACACTAAAGAATGAAAGAAAAAATAAAATAAAATAAGAATAAGAAAGTCAAATAATGATAACCAAAGAAGTTAAAAAAACATTTTATGTATGGAAACGATAAAAAAAAAATATATCTTGAAAGGATCATATACCTCTATATGAATTTAAAAAAAAATAAAAGTCAAAAATATAAATTTTAAACTAATTTTTTCACTTCCGTTAGATAAAGGTATATGTGAACTCCTTTTGTAACAGTAGGATTATATATGAGCTATTCGTATAACAGTAAATGTATATATGAGCTACTTTTATAACAAGGAGTATATTAGATCTAAATAACAAAATTGTAGGGTATATCGGACTATTTTTCCAATTTTCCCTTTAAAGAACAACTTTCACATATAGCAAACATAAAAATCATATTTGTATGTTATAGTTATAGTTTGCATAATTGCGCTTCATAGAAAATTTTATGTTTGCTATGGAGCTTTTGATTTGTATAATTCGCTAGATACATCTAATTTTATACAAATTGTTCAGATTTGTATAAATTCATTTATACATTGTAATTTGTATAATAATTGTATTTGTATAATTATAAGTGTATATTACGAAAATATATGTATATGTATATGTATTTGTATTTGTATTTGTATATACATTTTTCTCTCATTTTATACCAACACAAACACATTTTATACATTTATACATTTATATACCGAGTGAGTAATTGTATACCGAACCAGATGACAAAAAAATGGGATATTTGCTGCGACTTACAAATAAAATAACATATGACTATAACATTTAATTTGAAATTAATAATTTGCTATTTCATTCAATTTTCCCTTTAAAATATCTTATGTTAACTTTAAGACACGTCGAATAATTATTAATTTTTCCAATTTAAAATATCGGGAGTATCTTTCTTTCAACCACTCTATGTTTAATAATTTTAAAGAATTATGAAGTTTGTGTACTTTAATGATACATCATAATTGTAGAATAAAATGTACAGTACGATCAACCTTTTTAAGGATACATGAAATTAGGATAATAATAATGAATACTGACAATATATTTCAAATGGAAACTTTTGTGTTTTTTTTTCAAGATGTTGGGCTGGCTCATTTATTTATTTCTTACTAGCTCAACAAAAGTTACGAACGCTATAATCGTACACAAAATTGAATAGAATCAAAATTTTGGACAAAAAAATAAAATTAAAATTAAAAAAAAACTGAATTAATTTGATTTTGTTTGAGTTTTCAAGATAAATCAATAGTTTGAGGATGAGATTAATAACTTGCTTTAAGTTCAGAGATGCTTTTAATAGTGAAAACACTCCTACACTCGACGTGAAATATTAGTTTCATCTTTGAACTATTGACAACCTTAAAAACACTCATTTATTTGACTCCACTTGACTTAAATACACCCCGATCTTGTAACCAGTGGCGGAGCAAGAACTTCGACTGAGGGGTGTCAAAATATAAATAAGTAAAATCGCGTAGAAGTCAAAGAGTGTCAATATATATATATATATATATATAAAAATCACAATAGCTACACAGTATAATTTTCCGACGAAGGGGTATTGGTCGACACCCCTCAACTACGTGTGGCTCTGCCACTGCTTGTAACATGAGTTAAATACATTCCTGAATTCTCGTCAAATACTTCTCTTGACTTTTTATGAAGAGTTTTATGCTCCTACAAGAATTTGAGACCACTGTTATGTCATGTGGCAGATCGGGATATCTAAATTTAATTAATCAAATAAAATAATATTGTTATGGCTGTCAATAGTTTGATGATGATACTAATAATTCATGTTATATTCAAATATGTTTTCATTACCTCTTATTTTAAATTTAACCTTTATATATAGCTGATGCCTGATCCAGATGAAATATAAGTTAACTGAACAAACTGCTACAATTTAATATATTATAGTTTGTTCAGCTTAGCTTTAGAGTTAGTTATTAATCCATTGTTCAACTTAATTAGCTTACTAATTTTAGAAGTTTTTTAAGTGATCCCATTTACTTACTATATTTAATACGTATACTTAAAAGGGTAACCAACATTTAAGTGCAGACGCATGAACATGTCTATAGTATAGGTAATTGGTTACCTACTATATAGGATCGATAAGTTAAAGGCCAAATTTTTCTTATTTATATTTATTTATGTCGAGTTTTTTCAATTTTATTCTTAATAAAATATCACTAAACATTCGATCATCAAAAAATAAAAAATAAAAAGTGCATGTATTGATAAGTGACACTCCTAAATAAGTTTTACCTTCGTGGGTAGGCAGATTTAGTTGACTTTGAAAAAGTTGAGAGTAAATCTTGAATAAGTAATTGATTTTTTAAGGAAGTACAAACATAGGGCTTATATTTACTCCTTAAAACTGTATTTTAAAATAATTACCTAACAAAGGTATAATTATTTTAATAGTAAATTTATATGGTTATATCTAATCTAGCTCTTATTTTAGGCATACTTAGAAATTATAGTTGAATAAAAAAAAAAAATTCTCTCATCTATACTATTTATATTTCTTTCCACATCCCAACTCCACCAAGTTAGCACTACTTATTTTTAATTTTTTTAAATTCAAATAGGAGATTTTTTTAGATTCACGTTTTTGTGATTATTCATATTCGATAAAGATTTTAATTAATGGTAAGTGTATCTACATATTTCTTCTTTTAATGGCAAGACTATTATTGAAGGTAAGTCGTTCATGTTAGTAATTTTTATTATATGAACTCACATATTAATATATTATACATAGATATGTTATCATTAAAGTACCCCATTGTATGATCTAATAAAGTATCAAAGTTTTGACTTTAAAGTGAATATCTATTAATATGGATTTAATTTAAATAACTTGAAATTCATAGACCTTTTCTTAAGTTTGATGGAGACTTATTGAACAAGTACCATTTAAACCTAAAAAGGTACATTTCCTAAAAAGGCACTTCGAAATCCTTTAAAGGATTTGGTTCATAAACCAGAAGACGTACTTTTCTCTTTCTCTCCATTTCAGAAAAAGAACACAAAGAGTTATCTTCAAAGTTTGGAAGATCAAGTTCATCGATTTGGAAGATCAAGTTCATTAATTAAGTTATTGTCTTCTTCAATCAAGTTATTGTGACGGAACAATGTTAATTTTCCTATAATTCTCTAATATTGATGTTTATGTCTAGTGAATTACTTGTGATCTTGGATAGACTGTTTAAAGTTTTCTAACAATCCAAACATAAGGTATCAAAGAGGTATATGGTTTCTTTAACGTACAATGATACATCATGTAGTATCGGAAAGACATCATGATACATCATGTATTGAAAAGATATCATTATATAATGTAGCAAAAATGTATCATGATACACCATCTATGAGAAAGGTATCATGATGTAATATATCAAAATGGTATATATCATAATACATCATATATCGGAGAGGTATCATGATACACCATCTATGAAAAATGTATCATAATGTAATATATCAAAATGGTATATATCATGATACATCATATATCGGAGGGCTTAAGTCATCTGTAACCCCTTAAAGTTGTCCGCATAATTCACTTAGACACCTCAACTAGGGATAGTACCTATTGGACACTTTTATTTACTCAAAACTTGTTTCTATTAGACATTTTTTGACAATGAGTAAACAAAATAAAGTGTGTGTAATACACTTGTTGTGATGTGGCAAAATGACTAATTAAAAGGTAACATGTGGCGTTTGGGCCCAACAATTATAGAAAAAAAAAAAGAATTTTATGTTAAAAAGAATGAAAATTATTTCAAAAAAAATCTCCATCTATTTTTTTTTGTAAAAATAAAAATAAATGAGAGCTCAGCCCCCTTTATTCTTCATCTTCTTCCTAGCAAGATTTTCTTTCTCAAAGGACAAAATTTAATTTCTTTGTTAATTGCTTACATAATTATTTTTTATTTCTTATATACGTGTGAGAGATATATTCAAAGAGACGGATACAAGAGTGATGAAGAAAGAGAGTCTGTCAATCGTCTTGAGATTGATAACAAAGAGAAATCAAAAGGACCTAAATTAATTTTATTGAATCAATCTGATATTATGTTTGATAATTTTAGTGGATTTATATTTTAATTTGAATGGTAATATTTGTTCGAAGGTGACCGAGATCGACGTCGATCGGCTAACTTTTTTCAGTCCGTTCTTTCTTCTTTTTTTTCTTTCAAATTTAATTAGCTGATTCAATTTTTATTTTTTTAATAAGTATTGAAAAGAAATAGAATAGAAAGAAAAGGGATAAAAAATGGAGGCAGTGGTCTTTTCCGTGAAGTAGACGACGTACAGGGGTGGGGTGGGGGCTTTTTCTTTTGTTTTAAGAATATTTATTACTTTTAAATATATGTTTTTTTAATTAAATTATTTAAATGTCAAGTGGCACTCAAAGAAGAAAAAGTATTAAGTTTTTTTTTGGAAAAAAATAAAAATAAAAGTTTTTTTTTTGGTTTTTCACGCGCTCAGCGAAAGTGTAGTACACACTTCTTTTGCCACATCAACATTTTGTGTTTAATAGGTATACTTTTTCAACAATTCAAGTGTTCAATAGGTAATAGTTATAGTTGAGGTGTCTAAGTGAAATATGTGGACAACTTTAAGGGGCTGCAGATGACTTTGGCCTATATCAGAGAGATATCATGCTACCATCAATTACTGTGTAATGCTTTTTGCACCAGATCCCGAAATGTCGTATCAGAACTTGAATGGTTTATATCCACAACTCACAAAATGTGGTAATTAATAAAAATCATCATTTACTTATTTTTCAATCTATTTTGGAATAAGTTGTTACTACATATATTTCATTTACAATTCTACAACAAATTTCAATAATGTAAATTTAAAAAATTAATGTAATTGATCACATTAATTACTCGCATAAGTCAATGAATTGTGCATTTAATGGCAACAACTTGGATTGCATTTATGATATACATTATGCACCTATACTATGACCACCTTTTAAATGAAATTTTCTCTTTTTTTAGTCATAAGTTACCATTCTGATTATACAAAGCTATTATTGTTAGAATATTTCAAAATACTTGCAACGAAGTTTTTTTGGTACAACTTTTAAGAAGTTAAATTAATATAATTACTTAAATTTTAAATACTGATAAGATATATATTGTTTTAAATGTTGCCCTCTACTATAAGTTAGATTAGTATTAAACTTGGTGACTAATCAAATATACCATCATTTTTGGATTGATTTATTTTTAAATATTTTAATAATAAAATATAAGAACTTATTATTAAATTAAAAAATAAAAATAAATCAAATATCATAAATTAAAAATCCTTTTTCCTTTGACAAAATCTAGCAAGTTGAAGATGTTGTAATAAAGGTGAGAGAGACTTTGGGTATTCACTACAAATCTTGGCAGTCGCAACATGCCTTCATTTACTTTCCTCTTTCATAATTTGCTATAGAGTAATAGTTTTCAACATTTCCCATAGGTCTCCGCCTTTTGGGATCAGGCTCCTCTCCATTTTTTCCCAAGTTTCTATTGGAATTGTTGACACATGACATATGTTTTGGTACGTAGATACCCTCCGTCATATTTTTGGGACATTGGTGCCCTTGCCGTTCAAAAACTAGAGTATATATGCCCTTCACTCTAACGGAAGACTTTATAGGGACACGTGACACAATCTTGTCCGTCGATATGATATTTAATAAATGTCGGGTCAGTGGATAGGATTGTGATACGTGTATGTTCGTTATTATAAAGGGTATATATGCTCTAGTTTTTGGACGGCAGGGGCACCAATGTCTCAAAAGTATAACGAAAGGTATCTGCATATCATTTACGATAGTTCAGGAGTATATTTGTCCTTTTCCCCTTAATTTGATGACTAAGATTTAGTTAATTAAAATAAATCCCTAACTATGGTTGTTTGGAAAATTAATTACTTCTAAATATTTTCTCCCAAAAGATTTTTACAATCCCACCATTCTAAATCAATATTATATTTTTCTTAAATATATATTAAAAAGACTCTTTCTTATTTTGTGTAAATTTCTTAAATATATAATTATGAGTAACTAAATATTTAATTACTTTGTCTTATTTTGATTATATTATCATGAGTAAAAATAAGACAGTAAGTAAATATTTATTCGGATATTACTTCCCAATAGAAAAAGGATAGGCAACTATATTTATTCGGCTCACAAGTTGTCAGAATTAATAACAATGCATTGATAAACGCTACAAATCATTATGGGAAGGATAGCAATTCGAGTAGATATAGTAGTTGGACGAGTAATTATGTCATTGTCGCAAATTTAAATAAATTAATATTAGATTAAAGATTAAAATTATTATGGTATGAATTAATTTATTTCAATCATAACATCTATCATCGTTTTCTCCATCTTCTTAATCGTGGTCTCGTCTCTATCGTATTATTGATATCTCCGTGAAATGAGAGGGTTTAGGATTTTAAAGAAGTCAATCAAAAATAGTATTAAAATAATTGATATGTCAGCAAATAGAGTTGTTATATATGTTATGTGGACGAATATTTTATGGACAAACGTGCCATCAAGCATTTTCATACAAAAATTTGTTGTAGTTAACGTCTAGGTGTGTTTCGCTAACTATTGGGTGATAGTTCAAATAGAAAATTTACACTCCCAATTATTTAAATATGAAACTCAATAAAATAAAATAGCTTAGATGTATTATTGATCCTTTTAACTCTATAATTTATGATATAAAGGATTTATTTAACTGTGCTCTTTTGACTAATTTGAAAATGAGCCAGTATATTGAAAATGCATTAATTGATCACCTCTTCGAGATTAAGGCCAATCAAATTCATCGTAAGACTCATAATGATCAATTTTACGAAAATTTTATTCCATTCTAAAAGCTCGTAGCGTCTTATATACCGTCACTATATGTAAATAATTCTTACACCATCAGGTATTCTAAATAATATCTACACCTTCTATAAAAGTGAAATCCGAAATGTAAAAAAATGCATTTGGAATAAAGGTATTTTTGACTCATTACATAACAATAAGAGTATTTTTAATCCAAAGTATTGACGACAAGGGTATTTTTAGACTATACTTTAAAAGAGAGATATTTTTATTCATCTCACATAGTTTAAAGACATTTTTAACCCTTTTTATTTTGAAAATAAAATATATTACTCCCTCCGTCCCATTTTATGTGACACTTTTTGGATTTTGAGATTCAAACAAGTCTATCTTTGACCATAAGTTTTTTATAGATTTTTTAAGCATTTTGAATTATCAATTATTGTGACTTATACTAATATTTTTTAAGTCAAACATTTCCTGTCAAACTTAAACTTTCTCACTCTCGAAAAACAAAAGTGACACATAAATTGGGACACAGAAAATGATTTGATAGTGTAAGCTATATACTATATGTTGTTCATCTTGTATTCCTAAGATACTTAGAACAAAACTTTGAAGAACTTGGTAACACACAATAAAGTTTAAGCACATTTTCACAACTAGAAAAATTAAAACTAGTAGAGAAACTAGAATCAGAAACAGATTAGAAAAAAATATACGAAATATTTTTTTCTTAAAGAAGAATTGTTGTCAATCTGTGTTTAAAGAATCTTATTGATTCTAACAAACTTTGCAGAAACACGAAGTTACCAAAGTTTAATGAACCAGTGAAGAACAGAA
>JAJOOH010012488.1:0-16706 GCA_029582605.1 Solanum gracilifrons
AAGTTCAAGTTGAGTAAAGAGTAAAGAGTAAAGATTGAAGTTCATTTCTTCAAAAGTATATGGGAACTAAGTATTCCCAAAGAGTTTATAAATGTTTTTCACATTTAAGCAAGAAAAGGGAACATTGATTCCAAGAGAGATTTTTAAGCTAAGTTTGAGCAATTATCTCAAACCAGAGAAGAAGTTGTTTTTTTTAAAACATATGAGCTAAGTATATTTTGGGATTAGTATTGAGCACCGATATGGGGACGCGAGTTCATACTAACTCAAGCCCCCACAAACCATGTAGCCATTATGGGCAGAAAAATTATCATACTTTTTAGATGATTCTCTAGTGCTTTTTAGCATAGACTAGTGGATCCACTTAGTAGTTCAGGTTCTATACCGATGGCAAGGTATAGGACGGTCCTTGGCAACGTGAGGTAAAATGTTGTACCATCACTTAGGCTCATAGTGATAGTTGTCGGTTAGAGAATCTCCCACATAAGTTATATTACTTTCTAAATGAGTAAAGTTAAGTTTGTTATTGCTTTATCTTTAACGAACTAAGATTGTTTTCAGTTGTTTTATAAGCTTTATATATATATCGCATGTGTTTTATTGCTTTATATTAAGTTGAGTATCCATGAGTTGAGAAGAGCTAGGTAGGTGTTTCTTTCATAATCTTTTTCGAGCCTATGTTTGTTAGCATTCCAACTCGCATACTCGTACATTGAATGTATTAATGCCAGTTGGCCTGCATCTTATTATGATGCAAACGCAGGTAACCAGTATCAGTATCCAGCGCCTCGTTGATCCAGTTTGAGCATTCAGAGTTTGTTGGTAAGCCTCCTTGCATTTTGGAGGACTCTTTTATTTGCTTTTTAGTCTTTCAGATGTTAGAATGATCGGGGGTCCTGTCCCGACATCCCTCTTGGTTTTAGAGGCTTCATAGACAGTTAGTAGTTCAGTAGTCTTTGCATTATCATTTTTATGTTAAAGACTTGGGTTGCCACTTTTGGTCAAGTTGAATGTTTAATCTTTAAAATATTCTCAGTTATTTTATTTTTCAGTTCAGTTAAGTTCATTGATCATTATAGCTATGAATATTGTCTTCCGCTGAGTTAAGTAAGCTAGGCCAAGGGTTCGCTTGGGGCCAGCAATGGTCTTCGAGTGTCGTTCCCACCCAGGGTGTAGGCTCGGGGCTTGACACTAAGCCTTCTAAAAACAAGAAAAGAAAGGCTGAAGAAGTTTCAAGATCTTTAAAAAAGAAAAAAATTATAGTGGAAAAACCTAAGTCTAACTCGGATTCTGATACAATGGCTGAGATCGACAACTATGAGAACAGTAGTGCCCAGACTACTGATGATGTTGAATCTAGCGAAGAAAAAACTGACAGTGGAGATGAGAAGAGTAGTAGAGATAGCCGAGATCCTGGAGATGAGGATGATGATCCCAGTCCTTGCCAATTTGTGCAAGAGAAATCTCTGGTAAGTCCTATAATCTAACTACATGAATGGATGAGTTAGGATCTTTTCCAGCGAAAATTTATGTGAGAGCAAGAATGACTATTTATCGTGATTTTAGAAATGTTTTAGTTCAAGAAAAAATTTATAATGACTTTAAAGGTACTTGTTTTGGACATTTAAGACATATTACAAGTTCAATGGACAGATGGTTCATTATATGTTGTTGCGACGTGTAAAAAATGATTAAAAAAATTGCATGAGATGTGGTTTTGTGTGAATGATAAGTCTGCTTGTTTTGGCTTAAAAGAGTTTGCATTGATTACGGGGTTGAATTGCTCAGCATACCCCCGTGATTCAAAAATGACAAAAGTACTTCAGAAAGGTGAGAAATTTTATTATAAAGTGACCAAGAATAAGAATATCACTGCTACAAAGTTGATGAGTTTGATTAAGGGTACCAGATTGAATAAGGAGCAGAAGTTGAAGTGTTTTTTAGTTTGGTTCGTCCACTCGATGTTGCTTGCCCACGATCGATCTAAGATTGTGGATTCAAACCACATTAAGATGGTCGATGATTTAGATTTTTTCAAAAGTTATCCGTGGGGGAAAGAGTGTTTTGATTTAATAGTGAAGTATTTGAAGAACAATATTAATTTGAAGAAGCAGAGTGAAGTGCACAATGAAAGAGGGAATGCATCGTATGCTCTGTATGGCTTCCCCTGGGCATTTCTGGTACTTATTATCAATTATGTACTTGATTTAGGGAAAAGTCATAAGTACCCCCAACCTATGCTCGAAATCTCAGAGACACACTTATACTTTAATAAGGTCTTATTACCCCTCCCCCTCGAACTTATTTTATAAAGAATTTTCTACCCCTTTTTGGCCTACGTGGCACTATTTTGTGGGTCTAGCGCGTGACAATTTATAAAATAAGTTTGGGGGGAGCGGGGTAATAGGACCTTAGTATGGTATAAGTGTGTCTCTGGAATTTTGGGCATAGGTTGGGGAGGTACTTATGCATTTTCCCCTTGATTTAAAATAAACTCTTATATATTTATATAGTATTTCATAGTCTATGTTTATTTATTTGTTAGTTTATTAACTTTAGGTTTGGATATATGAAGTTTTTCCTCATCTTGGTAAGTATGCAAAGAAGTCCTTGGATTCTCCTTTGTCCATTCCCCGTTTACTTAGATGGCACACGACAAAAAACGATAATATTGTCGAAGGTGATCCATTTAAGTACAAAGGGAGAAGTACAAAGGTATAAATTTATTTATTACTATCTAGCAATATTTGTAAATTAGTGAAGGCCTTGTACTATTTTTTTTTTTTTTTTTTGTAGATTGTGCATCCATACCTCATACCTATTGTACGTGAGACAAAACAAAATTATATGGCAACATTAAAGCTATATACAGACGAAGTGAAGGACGCAATTATTGATGCCTTAAAGGCCAATTTGAAAGGTGTCACTATCCTGACTTCTGCAGTAGAGAACGAGGAGGATGAAATATTGGGTGAGAACAATTCCAACCAACCTTGTGAGAATTCTATTTCGAGTGGACAGAAAAATAAAGATGATAATTTGTGTGAGCGTATTGCATCCTTTGAACTATCAATGATGGAAGTTGGTGCTTTTATATGAGATGAGAAATTGAGGAGAGCTCAAAAGAACAAGAAAAATGAAGGTAGACTAATTTATATACTATTTGTGTAAAATACGAATGTTAAGTCACTGATCTTGCAGCAGTTAATGAAGACTATACATCACCAACAGTTGATAAAGATGGTGCTACAATTGATGTTGATGAAATCCTTCCATTAGCAATAGTCGATGAAGATCTTGTTGCAGTTGATGAGTACTTTACAGAAGAAGTTAATGAAGTTGTAGAAGAGATGAAGGAAGGAGAGAAAGAACAAGAGAAGGAGAAGATGGAAGAAAAAGAAGAGGAGAAGATGGAAGAGAAGAAACAAGGGGAGGAGAAGATGGAAGAAGAAGATGAAAGAAGAAGAAAACAAAGAAGAGGAGATCGAAGAGAAGAAAGAGGAAGACAAAGAAGAGGAGAAGCAAGAAGAAGATCAAGAAAAAGAAGAGGAGAAGCATGAAGAAGATCAAGAAAAAGAAGAGGAGAAAAAGGTAGAAGAACAAATTTCAGTGGACGTGATGGATATTGTTATGGATCTCAATGGTGAGCTCAATGGTGATGTGTAAGATACTGATTTTTTAAGACAATTTGTTTTTGAAGTGGGTTTTAAGATATTGGTTTTTGAAATGGTTGGTTTTTGGTGGTTGATGATTAAGACAATTGACTTTTTAAATGGTTGGTTTTTGGTGGTCGACTATTAAGACAGTTGGTTTTTTAGATAATTACTTTTTGGTGGTTGAATATTAAGACAATTGGTTGTTGAAGTAGTTGGATTTTGAAGTGCCTTTTAAGACAATTGGATTATGTAAATGTTATTTTTGTTTTGATGGATATTGTTGCCAGTTATCGACTTTAAATTGTATATATAATGCATTGTCTTACCATACAAGAAAGACTTCATTTTATTAATAGACTGTAATACTACATGAGTAAAAGATATAAGATTGTACTACTGAATCCATGTTACACATTTCTAAAAAGCAATCACTAACAACATATCATACAATATTATTTTTAGGCCTTTCTCTTTTTCTTCAGCCAATATCAACCTTTGTTTTAGTTGATCCCTATCTATTTCGGTGTCTTTTAGAAATCCTTAAAAGTGATCCCTCTGCTCTTCAGCTTCTTTGAATAAACTCAATAGCAAATCCCTATTTTCTTCGGAGTTTTGAAGCCTTTCTAATATTTGAAATTTGGTAACGCCTTGAAAATTTGATGTCTCGAGTCCCGGACTCAATTTTGATGGGTTGCTTGTTGATGAATCATTTTCAAGCCACTTAAAAAAAGAGCATGCACTAATTGCACAGTTAAAGTATTATCGACCTGGGTTCGTATTGGTGCGTGAAGTCCTCAACATGGTTGAATTACCACAACGACAAACGTAAGACTATTTTGCATTGGATGTTTGAGATGCTTGAGACATAATTAAAAGAGATGTTTAAGTATTTTAAAATAGAATAAGATGGAGGAGTTCATGAATCCTTTTTTTTTATACACTAAAAAAGCAAATGTTACCGTTGAAAAAGTAGCAATTTGTACTTTGTTACCGTTGTAAAATTTGAATAATTGAGTATTGTCACTGTTGGTCAAAATATATAGATAATTAAGACCGTTGATACTTGTTCATGTGCTTGGTTTATATTGTAACAATGATATCTACACTTCATCAGTAATAAGGTATATACAGGTTGATATCATGATCCAAAAATGATCTATATTGCACCTACTAGAGTATGATGCTTAAATATAGACTGTAGCTAGTATAATTTAAAAGGGAGAATGATTAACTAATAATAAACTATATTATTGAAATTTATTCAATTAAATAAGTTTAAACAAGTCATTTAAGGGTCCACATACATTGGGCGTGGAGATAAATGATATATGAGAAAGAGTTGTAGTTATACAATCAACATCTTCAATGTAATGTGTGAGAAAGCACAAGTATGTTGAGAGAATGTTGATTGTTCAACCACAATTAAAATGGTGATTCATTGGCATCCATGGAGAAAATGGATTTACATGTGTTGGTCAAGTGATATGGAGATGAAGATGGAGTGAAAAAGAAGAAAAATAATAATTTATTTTAAAAAATTAAATAATAAGTGATGTGTCATATAAAATCTGATGTGGGTGATGACATGTAATTTTTATTGTGCATTTGAAGTTCACACAATGTCAAAGGGGTTTAAAATGCTGAGTTTCATTGAGTTTAAGCGTTCAGTTGATAAATGGTCAAGTAAAAGGGTTCAAAATACAAACTCATACAAGTACAAGGCTCCATCAGACTATTTTGTCTATATCTATCCTTCTCAACATTCCTCGGTATCTACAATCTGAATCCGTATCTTCATCCCTTCCGTCTTCAGTAAAACACGAACAATTATCAATTTAATTAGAAAATTACACGAACTATACATAGCATTTAACATTTCAATATGGGAGCATAAGGAATTTGACAGCAATAGGAGAAAATCAAAGATAACAGTCACCATTAGGGTATTCCACTTTACACATCATTCGCTATTTTTTCATTTTGGGGCATTTCAAAATCACCTAATCTCACACCAGAAAATCAAGAGCTTCAGAAGAAAAACAAACAAGAAGACGAAAACGACGAACCTGGAATGGGAAGATTCATATTCCAAGAAAGCAGAGAGAAATGCGGGCTTAAATGAAATTAAGAAGCTGAGTTGAAAATTGAATTTGGAACTGGAAAAGTTGAGCGGAAAGGACTATTTATATCGAGCACAATTGAAATTAATCTAACTGATTAACAAATTAAAACCGCCATAAACTTTAATTATCTAATTTGATGACGTGCCAAAAGTTGACATGTCAAATGAGCTGGATAATGAATGGTCTGATTTGAAGTATTTAAGGAATATATAAAATAAGGAAAAATTACCTAAATACACAATTTATAATACCATATTTTCTAAAAAATTCCTACCGTTTGAAAAAATTGTAAAAATTACTATTCTCTCGTATTCTCGGATACATTACTTTACATGATGTACCGGTCGGATACCTCACTTTACGCGATGTATCAGTCGGATACATCATTTTACGCGATGTACTAGGATGTACACGATGTATCGATCGGGACGTTGAGTGATGTATCTGAAACTGAGACGCAATGTATCGGGATGTATCCGAAACTCGGACGCAATATATCGGGACGTTTTAGAATGTATCTGGATTCCACCAAATTTAAGAAATTTTTGTAATTCAAAAAAGAGTAGAGATATGATGTCATTAGATCTTTACACTATGGGATTTGTGTAAAATTCCCATCAAATAATTCCTTTAATTTGTGATTATTATTTTTTTATAACTAGAAATTGATATCCATGTTTAAAAAAATTGTTGTTGCCTTTGACAAATTGATAACTAGGGTTTTTGAGATAAAAGTGTGTATAAATATTATGTTCACGTATGCTACGAATAAGTTCGCATCATATCAATAGCGATTCAGATCAGTTTCTAAGTCAATTGATCCATAACGAAAGCACCAATAGAGGGTCTTATGGGTGGAACAGTCTTTCACAAAGATGATATTGTGGACTTGTGGTTAACTTCTATTATGCTTTTTGGAAGGTTAGTCCAGATCTCTTTTTCTCGGGTCAACACACTCAATATTCGAGAGGTTAGAGTTTGAATTGTAATACTTTGAGTTCCTTCTTTATTGCATTTTGTTGAATAATTGACTTTTCTCAATTGTTCTTGCACGAATGGAATATTGAAGAAAAAAGTAGAATTTAAATGCATTTAAACTTAAAAGGTAATCTAATATTTTGGTGATAGATTTCTTGAAATAGAAACTTTAAAAATAAATACATTTAGAGGGAGGACATGAATACTCTTAATAGAAAAAGTCTCCATTCCATAATTTCATCATTAATTCTTTATTAGTTTGAATTTTTTTTATTTATTTTACCGCTTCCCAAGAGCTCTCACCTTTTTGCTTCTTTGGTGACTCGAACTCACAACCTTAGGAGTGTTTACTTTCCAAACAACTCTCTCTGAAATTGTGGTTGATGCAAACAAAAAACAATAGTTTAAAGTGTGGTACTACAGTAAAGGTACTAAAATTAGTTCCTTTTTCTTAATATTCTTTACTAATGCAGCTGTAATTCAGAACTGTGAAGGCAAATTTCCATGATGTTGCCTTGAGGATATGAATTCTGATGCACTTTATATCATGCAAAGGAAGCTAATATGAAGGAAGCAATAAGAACAATGTAACAATTGATGAAGCTAAAGAAACACTCTTTGGACAGATCCAGCCTAAGGGCAAACGTCAAAACACTTGGTACAGAATTTCGCAGGGAATTAAACCGAAGAAATAGAACATATCAAAAGCGACAATGAAACAGGATTTTCAAGTCCTCCTCTGTTAGTTTTCCTAAGGCCTCTGAAGAACCACCGACTGTCCTGCAATCAGAGGGAAAACAAATAGTTAGGGGGAAATGATTTTTTAGATAAAGAGCGGAGGATGGGAGCAAAGAAGGAATGTAACAAAAAGATTGACAATAACAACTTGCAAGGGAAAATCATCAAAGTGCTTTATCTTTGAGAATTGTTTGAATAGAGAACATTAACAGGCTTTCTGAGCTATCTATCAGCCTCTCACACTAAAGCCAACTTGTCTCAACTATCAGTTTAAATATCTAGTAGAATATATATATTTGCAACCAAAGGAAACATATATATTTCTGTCAGAACACATATGCAACTACTGTGTTGCTCAGACCTCTTCAAAAATGTCAAGGGGTGTGTCGGATTCGCCAAAAGTAATGTATTTTTGAAGAATCCAACACGGGTGCGGCATCAAAAATGAAAAGTCTGCGCAACTTAGTGCAACTATGTAGATGACTGTAAGAAAAAGACACTTACCCTTCAAAAAGTAAGTTCTTCTTCTCTTGTAACTCTATGATGTTCTCTTCAATTGTATTCTCCATCATAAATCTCACAACCCTGCAAATTTGAAAACAACAATAAGCTCCCGGCCATTCAATGGCATCCAAAGCAGAAGAAATACAACACACACTTGACTGGTTTATATTGCCCTATTCGATGGATTCTATCTTGGGCTTGCTGCTCCACCGCAGGATTCCACCAAGGATCCATTAAGAAAACCTAGCAAGGATCAAGAGATGAGCCACCAAAAATGTGCTTATTCAACAGATAAATACGAGCCATAACTGGAAAATAGATCCTTACATGTGATGCAACTGTAAGATTGAGAGCAACACCTCCAGCTTTTAAACTCATAAGCAGTATCCTGCAATCTGAATCCTCAGTGAATTTGCTAACTGTAGCATCTCTTGCGGTAATAGACATGGATCCAACTAATTGAATACAATTGATGCCTGACAGCTGAATACACACAATACAAGCTTCTTTTTTATTAGATTGAAAAGAGGAAAAGGAAGTAGGAAGGAGAAAGTACCATTATGTCTTACATTAAGAGAATACTGTATCAGATCCAAAAATGATATGAATTGGCTAAAAACTATTCCTTTTGCAGAACCGTCCATGTTGCTAATTTCTCCCTTCTACATTCAATAAAAGTAAAATTTGAGCATCAAGCATGTATTTAGCAATATTATTCACAAGTAGAAGAATCAAAGAGTTAAGGACAGTGTCAATCAACATATCTAATGCATAGGCCTCACTTGTTCCACTGAGTTGGACACAACTAATTTTAAAAACATTTTGATTTTCTTCAATGCAAATATGCAATAGAACAGAATGAGTTCACACCCCTTGGGTTAGAACATCATTGTAGTTCTGAATCTATTAATGGAATAAGCCTGAGAATAACAAAAATTAATGGTTTAGCACCTGTGTATGATGATGTGGCATGACATCCCTTGCTCTCTTTGTGAAAAGAAAAGAAAAGCAAACCAAGGAGAATATGATGATAGTGTAGAATGCAATTGCATACCAAAGCCTCTATTTTAGTGCTCATCTGGAAATAATCGAGGTGAATTTTGTTCAATATACTTGAGGACCTAAACCCTTTGACAGTAGGTTTAGAATTAGAATCTCCCTTATCATTATTTGCAGTGAGGGGTTTGGTACATGAAGGGAATGACATTTTATCCACACTTTCATTTAAATCTATCAAACATGCGTTGCAAAACACGTGCCTGCAACAATTAACCTGCAACAATCAAAAAGAGAAACACAGTTCAAAGAAGACTCTGTCTAATGTACTCGGACTTAATACTAGAAGTACTTTTGATAAAATCTCAATGTCTATGCCGCTGGAAAGAGAGTATCCCAAATGCTCATCTACTTCATGAGAACTTCCCCGAAAAAAGAAGAAGCAAAACAGAGTATTTTTTTCTAAAAGGGATTGCATATCATCAACATTTTCCCAGAAAGAACTAGAAAACATGTGACCCGTACATTGTTTTAAGGAAAAAGTATTTTAAACCGTTCAACAGAAGTAATTGGCATTTAAAGACTGTACATACAACATTCAGGCTGACACTGAGCAATTGAAAGGTGCTCGAAGTTCTTGGACCTTGAATGGCCAACATAAAAATAATTTAGTAAATGCAAAAAGGAGAGAGCTATCAAATTGAACTTCAAGCTGAGTAACGTGTTTCCTATTTCTTGTTTTTGGGGGAGGGAGCGGGTAGAGGTGCGCAAACTCACTACTGGATCTTCCACTGCATCATGACATAAGACACATAATTGTTCAACATCTCCAGCCTCTTTATTGCCACTAGCCAATTCTTTTCTAGAGTACATCGCAAGGTAACGATGATCAGCTGCCTGCCAATTAAAGAAAGACATTATATTTGTCAGACATTTTCTGCGATCAAATTTGGCTGATGACCCATAGTAAGACAAATATATTTATGAGAGGCGAGTTCAGACGAAACAAAAGAAAGGTCAATGTCTGTATTTGCGCTCATAGAACAGAAGGACAAGAAAATGATACCTTTAGCAGTCGTCTGATAAGTCTTCCATAGTCCAATATTTACACCAATATTACATATTTGAGCAGTGAAAAAATGATACTCGTGGTCCGTGTCCCATAATTTCCTCGACCAAATTTTTGACAACCAATTTTTTTTGATAAATCCCTTGACCAATTGAATTAACTATCCATTGTTATCTTCTAACTACTCATCCAACCTCCCAGCCACTAAACTACATTGAATCCAGTAAAACAAGAAGATGAATGCAATCATCCATTACCATTATCAAGCATATATCCTTGTCTTGGTACCTGCCGTAGGCGTGCGATCATAGAAAAAATGTGACCATAGTTAATCATCAGAGTTCCATCCTCGACATATCTGCACCAAAATACAAAAATATCCTTGCTCCCTTACTTTATGGCAGGTAATGGCACAAATGATTAAGAATTTTATGGGAAGAAAAAGACGTATAACCCAATATGTTCAAGAACAAGCAATTATAGGAAACAGATTTAATGCAAGTAATCCATGCATAAGCAAGAGAACGGGATACACAGCAAAAAAAAAAAAAAAAAACAATGAGCCAGCAAATTGGTGCAGCTGGAGCCAAGAAAGTGGACTTGCAAGGAATAAGAGCTCGAGTTTGAAAAATACCTATCAAGCTGTTCTCGACTTCTGTTGTGCAATGACTTGTAGTAGTTAAATTCATTCACATCCAAAGAATCTTTTCTCATAATAACCTGAACCCAAAAATAGTAACCAATAATAGAAGATTCTTATCGAAATTAAAGCACACGACACTTCTGCAAGACAGAATTTACAGTCTTTGTGGGAAGTGAAAGATCAGCAACTCTTTCCTTTTTGGTACGTCTTAGCACATTAGGCTTTTCAGGATTTTGTGCTTCAACAAAACCATAGCATCTCCATGGATCCTCTCGGACATGTACCGCTTATTTCGTTAAAGGTTTTTCAATATACTAGAAAAAAGAAAAAAAGAAGATATTTCAACTTTACTATGTCAGCAATAAGATGAAGCCTCAAAAGTATGTATATCATTAATTATTAACTTACTTTATTCCACCAGAGGAAGTGGCGTGCACGTTTGTATAACAATATAAAGTAAAATAGATTTTGAGCCATTGTGTCTTTCATGCTAAGGGATAGGAACAAGGATTTAGAAAAAGAATCTTTGTGTCTACCTAAAATCAAGTCCGCTGCAATTACAATATTCGCAAAAGTAACAAGCATAAGGAGTAACTTGTAAGAAACGGACCTGTATAGAAGTAAAGAATATAATTAACCTCAGAACTATAAAAAGTAAAGAAAATGTAGTGAAACCAGCAGAAATTAACTTACAAGTGAGTACAATTCTCCGATGTGGTTTTGCAAGGGTGTACCAGTTAAGTCCCACTTATAAAAAGATTCTAAAGCAAGAAACGCTTTTGTGGTGGGGGTGCTTACAGATTTGATATGATGAGCCTATGCCACAGAAGTTTAATCAGTTAAGAACATTGCAGATAAAAGATCTTGTGTCATATGAAATTTAGTAGTTCATATGACCTCTCAGCAGCTAGTTCATGTGTTACCACCAAAGTGATGAAGCTAAACAAGGCACAAACTACAAACTACATGCAGCATTGTTCACCATGAAGATAGAAAATAGTGATCAACAGAATTGAAGATGAATTTCACATGATGAGCAGTTAAGCAAAGCAAAGAACTTTAGGACAGAGATAAATTTCGTGCTCTTACATTTTGCTGAGTTTTAATAGCTGAAACATCATGGAAATATTTACACCTACATTATTCAGCAGTTAACTGTATAGGTTTCTTCATACTCACCACAAGATTCTTCACATTCTAATAAGCATCATAACTGTATAGGTTTCTTCATAATCACCATACCAATCTCCACATTTACAACTCTAATAACATGACTTGAAAAACTGGTATTTATAAGAAAAAGGTTGTATAAACAGCAAATGAACCAAGAAAGTTTTCAAACCTTCGATACTACAAAATAGAGAATGCCAATTGAAGAAAACAACAACATAATGCATGAATCTGTGAACGTATGACTTGCCTCATCCAAAATGATACGATCCCACTTTACTGAATGCAGAACTGACTTCCTCCTGGACACATCTTCACCACTTCTGACTGAATTATCACTAGAACCCTTGTCACACAATTTTGAGTTCTTGCTGTTCTGCTTTGACTTTTTTGGCCTATAGTCAGCCTGGATAGTGGAGTACGTAGTAATGACAAAATCATATTCCTCCAGGTTGTTCGTAAATTTCCCCCTGTTGGTGCCATGATAAAGAAGAGTTTTGTTGCTGTCTTTAGTGGTGCAACATTCAATCTCCCGAAACCATTGCAATGCTCCAATCACAGGACATACAACAAGAGTTCCTTTTACTGTTGGGAGTTCCTGGGAAGTACTTGGTGAAGACGACAATATACTGGAATCAATCTTTAATTCGCGTTGAGCAAGCACAAGTGCTATGGCTTGAACCGTCTTCCCCATTCCCATTTCATCAGCAAGAATACCCCCCTTGAATGTAGATTTTTCTTGCTTTAATGACCAAGCCAACCACTCCTTTTGGTGCCTCAACAGTGGCAAGATCAAATCTGATGGTGGCTCAGCAGTTTCAGTAAGCGAGATGTTATCAGAATCATCTGAATAATTCTTAAGAATGACTTCATCCATTTCTTCTTCCAGTGTCTCCCATTTCAAAACTGATCCTCTTCGCTTTTGTACTCTCTCACGTTTATACTTCCATAATCTGACACGGCGTCTTCGATCTGAATTCGAGACTTGTAGCTTGATTCTTTACTCATTCCATACTGGGAAGAATTGCAGGAAATCGTTCGATAACACTTCTTCCTATTTCTTTCTCCATATCTTCACCCCTTTTGCCTTCAGTAAAACAAGAACAATTATCAATTTAATTAGAAAATTACACAAACTATTCATAGCATTTAACACTTCAATATGGATCTCCCATAAGGAATTTGATAGCAATAGGAGAAAACCAAAGATAACAGTCACCATTAGGGCATTCCAATTTACACATTATTTCATTTTGGGGAATTTCAAAATTATCCAATTATACACTAGAAAATCAAGATCTTCAGAAGTAGAAGATGAACACGAAGATAAAGAACCTGGAATTCGAAGATTCATTTTCCGAGAAATCAGAGAGAAATTAAGAAGCTGAGTTGAAAATTGAAATGGAACTGAAAAGTTGAGGCGGGAAGGACAATTGAAATTAATCTAACTGATTAACAAATTCAAACCGCCATAAACTTTAACTAACTAATTTGATGACGTGTCAAAAGTTGCTGACATGTCAAATGAGCTGGATAATGAATGGTCTGATTTGAAATACTTAAGGAATGAATATAAAATAATTCCTTTAATTTGTGATTAATTTTTTTAATTATTATTTTATGTTTAGAGTTTGATATCCATGTTAAAAAAATTGTTGTTGGCTTTGACAAATTGATAACGGGGCTTTGGGATAAGTATATTTTTTATTATTTAATTATATTATCAATCGATACAGATTTGCTTTACTATTTAACTAAAAAGTATGGCCACGTGGGTGCAATATATTGTGTTGGACATTATATTTTTTTTTAAATTCCTTTTTAATTTAAAATGTCAACTACGTACCCATCAAATGAAGTTATTGTAGGAGATGAAAACTGTCTTTCAATAAGTTTGTATAATTGTAAAAACGTGTATTGTAACAAACCCAAATTCCTAACTATATTAATAACAGACTTGGAATGTGATTAAACCTTTAGAATCGTAATTGCGATAACCAAACAATTGAATTACAATGGAAATGCTGAAATAACAAGTAACTAAGATAGAGATAAGAATTGGGATGAGAAGCTTAGATTCTAGAAGAAGAAGAGAGGAACAAATGTGTTTCTTCAATATGCATTGTTGCTCCCCAATATACACGCAAGTATATATTTACGTTGTCTAGATTATTATCATCATTGTTTCCTCAAACACCTAACCCCAATTCTCCTGGATGTCCTTGATTAATTTTTCTGCGCTGGCGTAAAACTCTTTCGGGTTCATTGAAAGGTTCGACAAGTTCTTCCTTCCGAGCCAGACCTGAAAATCAAGTGCCTGCAATAAACAAGCTAAGATCAAGTAATTAATACCTGAATATTCTAATTGTAGACTTAAGAGGATCGAATATAAATCAATTTCTAAGTCTCCGGCAGCGGCGCCAAAAATTTGTTGCTCCCCAATATACACACAAGTGTACGTGGTCGCGCAAGTAATATAGATTCTTAAAGAACGAGTTATCGTTCCCAAGGGACTTATGATCAATTTATATCTAACATTTAATTCTACAAATAAAAGTAAAAGTAACCGTTTAAGAGATTGTGATGATTGTTAACTACAAATAATTATGCACTAAATAAAAGTAACCAATTGTGAACAACTTTAATATGATGTTTCAAGCAACTAAAAGGCAATTACAGGGCTGCAGCATATACTGAATCTCATGTATCATATTATTGGTTTAGAACTAATTTCAGTTGTCAAGTTACTGGTTTACAGGGTTAATTGTATGAGTCGAGTTCACACCTCTAGTCGCCTACTCCAGTTATCTATCTAACTACATTATTTAGCGGGGATAAATAAACTAACTGGGGAGCATTTATATTTCATCCTGTTTCGTAACCAAGCAAGTTGTTCGTCCGGGTGTCACTCCTGAACACAAATCACCTCAACTTAATGGGTCGATCAAGCTCTCTACATTTTCTGGTCTATCTAACCTCTCCTCTCCCAATTCAAGTTTAGACAATATATTTATCTTATGGTGATCAATCATAAAATACTAAAACAAGAACATAGAAGTTACTTATAATGACAACCAAGAATTAATTCAACAAGCCTTTAATAATCAACAATTCATTTGTTGCTACGGCCCCAGAACTAAGGCGTTTAGCCACTCATGCTATTAGAAAATCACAAAATATAATTGTTCATGCGATTTCTTGAAAATAGAAGAGTTAAAAGATCAAAACCTATTACAAACGTGAATACTTGCTCTTGCACACCCAATAAAAGTCGAACCCCAACAATGGAGCCCTAAGGGTCTATTTATAATAGTAGGAAAATTAGAGCCAAAGTCTATTACAATTAGAAATCTTTTTTTTTAACACTTTTAAGCTGGAAAAATCGGGATCCTGTTGGCATGTCGCGCCTAGCATCACGCTCAAACTTCACCTCTGAGGTTTCCACCCTGGAGCGTCGCGCCTCTCAAAGCGCCTGAGAAAGGCCCCAAAATGCTGGGCCTTGGCGCGTTGCGCCTCTCAGAGCGCCTAAGATGTCTCTCTGAATGTTGGCCCTTGGCGCCTTGCGCCTAGCAGTGCGCCTGGCCCTGGGGCCTTCAGCCTTAGCTTCTTTTCAACATATCCTTGCATCTTTCTTTTAATTTGACTCAAATCTCTTTGAGAGTTCCTGAAACCTCTAATCACATGTTTTAGTGCATAATATCGCAAGTATAACGAAATCAAGCTAATAGGCTCAAGATCATTCGTTACTTCAATCAATTCATGGGCAAATATGCCTAAGATCATGCATAAACCCTTCTTTCAAACTCATTTTCCCTTTTAACCAAATGCTAATTGGACCGGGATCCCAAATAAAACACTCTAACATTTTACTCGGCCCAATAAACCCAACTAAATTAGTCTCCACCAATTCTAGTCCATAGGCCCTTACATATCCAACTCAATTCACAACAATACTCCCGCCCTCAATGAGAACCTTGTCCTCAAGGTTCAAGTACAACAATGTCAACAATAACAGAATATCACTCTTATAAGGTGAAACATACTTCTTCCTATCAATTCCATTACTAAGAGGCAACCACATATGCGCTGTTTTGTTTTCCAATTGATAGCGCTGACTGGAGATCGTTGTTAGTTGTTTGGTCCAACTCCTTAAAGAATGTAGTACAATAAATGTATTGTGCAAATTCACCATATGACAGATTCTTAAAGTAGTTGTAAATATTAGATTGGCTGATGATATTTCCATATGAACAAGGAGAAGAGTAGTGTACCAAGGAATAAACAAAGAACAAGTTCCAGCCGTCCAAACAACAATCAAAGGGACAATTATTTTCGCATCCGTTGAATTCCTTGTTGGCAGGTCATTGTCTACTCCAATATTGAAAATGCCCACTCCAATGGTTAACACCACAACAGCTTGAATGGAATATGTAGCGCAATTTTGCTCTTGCAAACCTACTGAGAAAACTAGCCGAGTTAAAACAAGGAAAGCTGGTCTAGAGACAAGAGGATTGGTAGTGTCTAGTCCTTTAGATTTGCAACGATGGAAGTAACCCAAGATTAGCATGATGCTAGCTGACCAAAAACTACAGAGATATTTGGCAACAGGGGCGAGGCCAAAATTATCCTTCTAAAGTAGGAGCGTGCCAAGACTTGCGAAAACATTAACCTTGAGCAAGCACGTCTCTAAAATACGCATGTCCATGTATCGAGCCTTATTTTCAGCATGCCATGCTAAAAGGAAACCAAGAACATTTCTTCTCCAAGTCAATCCAGTCACCTTTGATGTCAACGTTGTCAAGTAGAAGGAAAGGCTTCTTTCAACAATA
>JAJOOH010012490.1:0-13869 GCA_029582605.1 Solanum gracilifrons
AAACACAATTCCTTTTGCAGAACCGTCCCTTTCAAACATGTCGCTAATTTCTTCCTTCTACATTCAATAAAAGTAAAAAATGAGCTATTTCTGAAGAAATTAGAGTGGTTTACAGAGAAAGAAAATACAAGATCATGAGCTCACACCCCTTGCTTTCCTCGTGAAAGGAAATAAACCCATAAGACAAAGAAAAAAGCAAGCTGAGGAGAATATGATGAATGCAATTGCATACCAAAGCTTCTATTTTAGTGCTTGTCTTGAATTCATCTAGCTGAATTTTGTTCAATATACTTGAGGACCTAAACTCTTTGACAGTAGGTTTAGAACTAGAATCTCCCTTATCTTTATTTCCAGAGAAGTCAAATGTGAGGGGTTTGGTACATGAAGGGCATGGCGTTTCCCTCACATCTTCAGCTAAATATATCTTACACACCCTGCAAAACACGTACCTACAACAAGTAACCTGCAAAAATCAAAAAGAGATGCACAGTTCAAAGAAGACTCTGTTTAATGTATAAAGGACTTTATACTAGATGTACTTTTGATAAAATCTCCATGTCTATGCTGCTAGAACGAGAGTATCCCAAATGTTCATCCGCTTCATGAGAACTCCAACAATTTTTCGAATTCCAAAGAGAGTAAATGGCATTTGAAGAGTGTACATACAATATTCAGGCTGGATTTGAGCAATTGAAAGGTGCTCGATGTTCTTAGACCTTGAACAGCCAAGCACAAAAACAATTTAAGAAATGCAGAAAAGGACAGAGCTATCAAAAATTGAACTTCAGCTGAGTAACATGTTTGGCATTCCTTTCTTCTCTCTCTTTTACTATTTCTTGGTATGGGGGAGGGGAGTGGGTAGAGGAGTGAAAACTCACTACTGGATCTTCCACTGCATCCTGACATAAGACACATGATTGTTCAACATCTCCAGCCTCTTTATTGCCACTAGCCAATTCTTTTCTAGAGTACATCACAAGGTAAGGATGATTAGCAGCCTGCCGATAAAAGAAAGACATTGGTCAGACATTTTCTGCAATCAAATTTGGCTGATGACCCAGTAAGACAAATATATGTATGGGAGGTAAGTTCAGACGAAGCAAAAGAAAGGACAGTGTCGGTATTTGCGCTCATATAATAGAAGGACAAGAAAACTAGAAGCAGCCACTTCAAAATTTAGTTCACAGAAAAAAGATTAGCACAAAATATAAGCTTTTGGATGAGAAAACAATTTAAGCAAATAGTTATGTTTAGTAACCCATCAACTAAGTCTTCCATAGTCAAATCTTTACTCCAACTTTACATATTTGAGTAAAATTTTGACAACTAACTATTTGTGATAAACCCCCTTGACCAGATTGTATTAACTATCCATTGTTATCTTCCAACTACACATCCAACCATCCAGTCGAAAACGATGTAATACTATAGTGATAAAATAATACCAAAATAACAGCAGAAAAGTGATATAAACAGAAGATACAAAAAGTTGTCGAACACTCATATCTATGCACACATAAGAAATTTATTGTCAATTAAAAAGGACTATGGGAAAGAGCAGAAAATGAATTTTGCACGAAAAGAAAATTGGAAAGAGATTGTGTGACCAAATCATGAGGGTCATGAGTAGGGACAGGTCAAGAGAACCAAAGTAGAAGGACATCAACCCCATGACAAGAGGAAGTTGTTGGAAAGGAAGGAAAACGAGAAGAAGTTGAAAGAAAAAGAATGAAGGGTAGGAAGCCTGTGCTCTTATCAATTTATATTCAAGGAGTAAAAACTATCATTTTCAATCTAATCCCCACCCCCCCAACCCACACACAAAGTATTTTAATCAGTAAACACATGCTTATACTATTTGCACTAAACTACATTGAATCCTGTAAATAAATCGATTTAGAAAGCATAGCACTGAAAACACCAAAATTGAAGCAACAAAGAGAGTCCATTAGAAAACGAAAGCAAGAAGATGAATGTTCAAGGTTTCACATATATAAAGCATCTATATAGAGCATTGTCTTGGTACCTGCCGTAGGGGTGTGATCATACCCAAAATTTGACCAAAGTTATTCATCAGATGTCCAATCTGGGCATATCTGCACCAAAATAAATAATGCAGATGCAGTTAGAAGTATAAATATCCTTGCTCCCTTCTTACTTTTTGGCAAGGTAATGAATGGCACAAATGATTAAGAATTTTATGGGAATACAAATGATTGAGAACAAAAAATTATAGGAAACAAGATACACAGCCAAAAGAAAGAGAAACAATGGGCCAGGAATTTGGAACAGCCGTAGACAAGTAAAGTGGACTTGAAGGAAGAATAGCTTGAGTTTGAAAATGAAATATCAGAGAGATAGCATACATCTCGAACTGTGCACGGCTTCTATCGTGCAATGTCTTGTAGTAGTCGTATTCTCTCTCATCCAAAGAATCTTTTCTCACTGTAACCTGTATGAACCCAAAAAAGAAATAGTCAGAAGATTCTAATGGAATTGAAGCACACGGCACCAGTGCAAACAGAACTTACAGTCTTTGTGGGGAGTGCAAGATCCACAGCTCTTTCTTTTTTGGTACGTCTTAGCATTAGGCTTTTCAGAATTTTGTACTTCAACCAAACCATTGCATCTCTACCTTCATTTTCGTATGCCTTTAAAGGTTTTTCAATATACTAGGAAAAAATAAAAAAAGACGTTTCAACTTTACTATGTCAGCAATAAAATGAAGCTTCAAAAGTATGTAATTATTAATTAATAACTTACATTCTTCCACCAGAGGAAATGCCGTTCAGGTTGGTGGGAGCACTGTGAACACACATCGTAGGAGCTGTAGAATTTATTAAAGGACAGACAACACGAGATGTTTCAAAAGTAATATTGATTGAGAAGCAAAATAATAACAATATAAAGTAAAATAGACTATGAGCCATTACGAATTTCACCCTCAGGGATAGGAACAAGGATTTAAAAATAATTTGTGTCTACCTAAAATCAAGTCCACTGCAATTACAATCTTCGCAAAAGTAACAAGCATAAGGCGTAACTTGTAAGAAACGGACCTGTAGAGAAGTAAAGAATTTAATTAACCTCGCAACTAAAGAAGTAAGGAAAAGGTAGTTAAAGTAGCAGAAGTTAACTTACAAATGAGTACAATTCTCCCATGCGGTTTTGTAGGGGCGTACCAGTCAATGCCCACTTATAAAAAGATTCTAAAGCAAGAACCGCTTGTGTGGTGTTGCTGTGTATAGACTTGATATTATGAGCCTACGCCATAGAAGTTCAATCCGTTAAGAACATTTCAGATAAAAGATCTTGTGTCATATGAAATTTAGGAGTTCTACTCTCAGACTACAAAACACTTGCGGGATTGTTCTAGGGCAACAAAGAGACGGAATGTCCATGTCTACCATGTAAAATAGAAAAGGGTGGTCAAACTAGAATTGAAGATGAAATTCCATGTTCTTACATTATGCCGTGTCTTAATAGCTGAAACATTATTAAGATTATTCAGCAGTTAACCAATAGGTTTCTTCCTAACCACCATAAGATTCTTCACATTCTAATGACCAGCATAGCTGTTAGCACATTGTTCAACAGTTAACATGATCGACTTGAAAAAAATTGCATAAACAACAAATAATCACCATGTATCTGGAAGTGCCAAGTTAATAAAACAAAAACATAATGCATGTCTATGAATGTATGACTTGCCTCATCCAAAATGATGCGCTCCCACTTCACTGAATGCAGAATTGACTTCCTTGTGGACACATCTTCACCAACCCAGGCTGAATGTTCAATAGAACCATCGTCACTCCATTTTGAGTTCTTGCTGTTCTGTTTTGACCTCTTTGGCCAATAGTCAGCCTGGATAACGGAATACGTAGTAATGACAAAATCATATTCGTCCAGTTTGTACATACATTTCTCCCTGTTGGGGCCATGATACACAAGAGTTTTGTTGCTTCCTTTAGTGGTGCAACGTTCAATCTCGTGAAACCATTGCGTTGCTCCAATCACAGGACATACAACAAGAGTTCCTTTTACTGTTGGGAGTTCCTGGGAAGTACCGAGTGAAGACAGCAATATACTAGAACCAGTAGTTGCTTTCTTTAATTCGCGTTGAGCAAGCACAAGTGCTATGGCTTCAACCGTCTTCCCCATTCCCATTTCATCAGCAAGAATACCCCCTTTGAATATAGTTTCTTGCTTTAATGACCAAGCCAACCACTCCTTTTGGTACCTCAATAGTGGCAAGATCAAATCTGATGGTGCCTCGGCAGTTTCAGCAAACGAGACGTTCTGAATATCCAAGGCTAAATCATCTGAATAATTCTCCAGAAGGAATTCATCCATTTCTTGTTCCAGTATCTCCCATGTCAAAACTGATCTTCTTATCTTTTGCATTCTCTCACGTTCATCTTTCCTCATTTTTATCCTTCTCACCATGCCATAGAATCTATGATATGCATCCGTATCTTCATCCATTTGATCTTCAGTAACACGAACAACTATCAATTTAGTTAGATAATTACGCGAACTATTCAAAGCATTTATAGGTGTTAGCATTTCAAGATGGATCTCCCCTATGGAATTTGACATCAATAAATTAAAAATAGGAGAAAATTAAAGATAACAACTCATCGCTAGGGCACAACATTCGCATGGTATTTTAATTTACATGTCATTCATTATTTTCTATTTTGGGTCATTTAAAAATCATTCAATTTCAACCAAGCTTTCAAGATTGAAGAGCTTCAGAAGAAAAACAAACAAGAAGACAAAGAAGAAGAACCTGGAATTGGTGGATTCATTTTCCCGAAAAGCAGAGAGAAATTAGGGCTTGTTTTTTTTATGCTTAGAACTGATATCCATCAATGGACTGGTGGTGTTCTTATATAGACTTGGGCTTTCCTCTCCTCAGGAGCTAGCTTTTGGGGTTGAGTTAGGCCCAGGTGTCATATCTTTTCATGGTATCAAAGCCAGGTCCATCCCCATTTGGGCTCCCGGTCCACACTCTAGTTGGGCCTAGGAATGAAGAAATGTTAAAGTGGGTAGAATCTCACATTGATTGGAGAATAGACTGGTGGTCTACTTAGATTGACTTGATAAATTCTCCCCTAATAAGTTAGGCCCATATGTCATACCTTACAATCACCATACATATTAATATTAATGGGTGAATAAAGTAATAAAAAAAACTGTCCTCTCCAACAAACCTGTTCTTTTTCGAAATTGATGTTTAGAAATTGATCTTAGACATTTTTAAAGAAAAAGTATTTAAAGCCATTCAACACAACTAAATGGCATTTAAGGAGTGTACATATAATATCAGGCTGACAATGATAAATTTGAAATTGCTCGAAGTTCTTGGACCTTGAATGGTCAACAAAAAAATAATTTAGTAAATACAAAACGAGGAGAGCTATCAAATTAAACTTCAACTAAGTAACATGTTTTTGGATGTGTTTCTTTCCGTTTCTTCTCTCCTTTTTTCCTTTTTCTTGGTTTGGGGGGAGGTTATCTGGGAGAAAGCGGGAGTGGTCTCTATGGCGGCTAAGATGAGAGAAGCGAGACTAAGATGGTTTGGTCATGTGCAGAGGAGGTGTGACGATGCCCTAGTGAGAAGATGCGAGAGGCTGGTTGTAGCTGGGGTGTGCAGAGGGGTAGAGGTAGGCCGAGAAAAGTATTCGGAAGAGATGATTAGATAGGACATGACGCAACATCATTTTACCGAGGACGTGACTTTAGATAGGAAGGAGTGGAGGTTACGTATTAGAATAGAAGGTTAGTAGGGTTAGAGGGTGTCTTGCTTAGGCTTATTAGTGCTTGTTGTAGTACTAGTCATACACTAGTTTCTTTGGTTGTTGTAGTACTAGCCATACACTGATTTCTTTCTTGTAGAATTTACACTGTTGTTTTATTAACTGTTATACTTTCTTCATGGTTTTCTTTCTATATTACTTGGGTTTGATGCACTTGAGCCGAGGGTCTTTCAGAAACAGCCTCTCTGGGTATGTTGTTGTTTTTGTTGTTGTTGGTTTTGGGGGAGGGGGTACAGATTCACAAACTCACTACTGAATCATGACATAAGTCACACGATTGTTCAACATCTCAAGCCTCTTTACTGTAATAGCCGATTCTATGGCAGAAAACTTCACAAGGTAAGGATAATCAACTTCATGTCGATTAAAGAAAGACATTGGTCAAACATTTGCGACAATCAAATTTGGCTGATGACCATAGTAAGACAAATACTTCAACATTAAGTTCACAAAAAAGACGAGCCAAAATATTTCATTTGACATTAGAAAATAATTTAAGCAAACAACTACGTTTAATAACACCTCTAGCAGTCGTCTGATAAGCTGGACTGCACGTCAAATACACTGATTTTACATATTTTATCCACGGGACAAGGCATAAGTACCCCCCTAGACTATGACCGAAATCTCAGAGACACACCAAAACTTAACTAGGGTCCTATTACCCCTCTAAACAAATTTAAAATGGAATAAATACACCACAAATGCTGACATGACATAGAGAGTGTGCACACTCTCTTGAAGGCAAGTGATGATTGCACAAATGGGACACATGTCATTTTTTTATTGGTGACTTTATAATTAGTTAGTACACATATTTATTGATAATAAAACTTATATATATTTAATTATTTTTATTTCTTTATTTGTAAAATATTTATTTTTATTTCTTTTCACTTTAAACTTTTTTTATTTAATTTATTATCTTTTCACTTTTCATTATTTGAAAAAAATTATGTGTATTTTTTTTTAAAAATAATTTAAAAGTGTCTTTTAATTTTAACGTTTTAATTTATTTTATGTTTTATTTGATTTTCTTCACTTATTTTGATATCTGTTCAAAATTAACTTATTTTAAATACAAGATATTTGAAATCAAATCAAAATGAAAGACAAAGAAAAAAAATCCAATAGAAAAATAAAAAAGAAAAACAATGAATTTAGGTTAAAAAAAAGTTTCGATACAACGTAAAAAAATGTGTATTAACTTAATTTAAAGACAAGATAAAAAAAAATAAGAATACTTTTTTTAAAAAAAATAATTTTTAATTAAAAAATAATAATTACACACGTGGCGGGAGAGTGTGTACAAACACAACCAACTTGGGTGGTTAAAGGTGCCACATCAGCATAAAAGGTGCACAAAAATACGAAAAAAATGAGTCAGGGGTAATAGGATCTTAGTTAAGTTTTGGTGTGTCGCTGAAATTTCGGTCATAGTCTAGGGTACTTATACTTATGACTTATCCCTTTTATCCACTGACAAATTGATTGTTGTTGTCCAAGACTTAAGTCTAAAACAATGTAATACTATAGTGATGAAATTATACCAAGAAAATGTTTATATATATAGAAGGAAAGGGATATTAAACAGAAGATAAAAATAAAAGAAGTTGCACTATGGCGAAGAAGCAGAAAATGAATGTTTGCAAGAAAAGAAAATTGGAAATTGGTAGAAAGAAAGGAAGATGAAAAGAAGTTGAAAGAAAAAGAATGAGGAGAAGAAAGCCATTGTTCTTATCAATTTATATCCAAGGAGCAGAATGTCATTGTCACTCTACTTGAACCAGCGAAGAGAGTCAATTAGAAAACAAAAACAAGAAGATGAGTGCAAGCATCAACTACAATTATGAAGAATGTTCAAGGTTCCACACATGTCAAGCATTTATAAAGCATTGTCTTGGTACCTTCCGTAGGCGTGTGATCATAGCAAAAATGTGACCATAGTTATTCCTCAGAGTTCCAGCCTGGACATATCTGCACAAAAATACAAAATGGGCATAATACAGTTAGAAATAAAAATATCCTTGCTCCGTTCTTACTTTTTTGGCAAGTTAACGACACAAATGATTGGGAATTTTATGGGAAGAAAAAGACGTATAAGATTTAAGTTAAAAACCAGGAAACTAACCCAAAGGGTTCAAGAACTACTTGAGAACAAGAAATTGTAGGAAACATGATATGCAGCCAAAAAAAGAGAAACAATGGGCCAGAAAACTGGCGCAACCGTAGACAAGCAAAGTGAACTTGAAGGAAGAATTTTTTTTCCTTCAAATTTACCACTAGACAGTGTGTCTAGTGGTTTTTTATTAATAATAAATAAAAATCCTCCATTGGAATATGTACAAGCAAGGGGGGCTAGAGCTTACCTTACCAATCCTAATGAGGCTAAGAACCTCTACTTTTAGCAACCATGAAGAAAATAAGAGCTACAGTTTATTACGAACTCTCTAATGGTATTACATATGATGATGCTTAAATAATGCAAAATTATAAAAGCCACGAAGGAAGTTGAGTTATCAACCTCAAACTTCCCTTTACAAATTTGTCCAATAGCTCTTGATATGTTGACACTATCATGTGATTCTGTTTTGCCAGTCGCATCGGTAGGTGCCTTGAAACAAATTACTTAGTCATCTTATCATCCAAACTAGTATTTCATTTATGCTTCTTTTTGTTATTGAGTTGTTACCTAGAAGAAATATCTGCATTCCTAGCTACATTTGCAAAATAATGATCCAACACATCCTCTTCTTCACCTTCCTCAAAGATGTCCTCATCTTGAAGGTTATCAAATCTATTTGGAGACAAATGGCTACCACCACCAACTTGTAGTTGTTTTTTTGTGTTAATAGGTGTTAAAAAAGTAAACTTTTCAACATGGGAAATCACCAACTGATTACTTAAAATTGCAGCAACATCAGTTGATGGCAAAACTTCACAGGCATTACTGGTTTGGCACTTCTATGAACAAAAGTAGGACCTGCCGGGTTTAATTTTCTGTGCATAGGAGAAGTGACCCGCTCTTCCTCTTCACCTACTATATATGCCCACCTCAAAGCACTTGTCGCTCCTTGGTGTTCCTTATTAGAAATAACCATTTCATTTTTAGAGTTAGTCTGAGAAATTGAGATCTTACCTTTCTCAACATTTTGGTCATTCCTTGTAGACATTAGCTGCTGCCTCAAATATCTATGTTAATCACTCAATGATTCCAATGATTGGCGAGGAATCTCCTGTACCAAGGCATTTAAATTGACAAGTGGTAGATTGTTTTCTGGAATGGAATTAATCATAGTAGCAAACTGATTTTCCTTTAATGTATTAATTACTTCTTGATTAGCGATAACCATTTTAGAAGTTGTTGGATTGATCTCACTACACAATATTATCCGAAAGAGCATCAAAAGTTTAGAGACACGGAACCTCCTTTGGAACAATTGCTCGAGCACTTGAGTTGGTAGTTTGACTGCCTACAATTTGTTGCATTGTGTTATGAATTGGTGAACCAATTCTAACACCTGGAGGCTTTTTCTTTGTCACCAAAATCCAATTTGAATTCTGTACCAATTTCCTTTCAGTCACATTGTTAAATTGATGTACTTGTTGCCCAGAATTTTTGATAAACCGTCCCGCAACTAAAGCTTGATCAATTACACCAGCAGCAGTCAACCTAGCATGCTCTTCACCTACATTTTCACCCATTTTAGCAGCAATAGTAGCCAACTGATCCCTTTGGCGATCATCTGTTGATTCCTAGATTTTGATACACAAATTGCATCTCCTGTAAGCTCGTTTTGCACATCCATAATACATGTAGAAGCAAGAATATTCAAAATTAGAATGCTGCTCAAAATTTACCAACTAGTATAATTTCATTACCAGCTTGCTTTGCATCTAATATGTCCATGGCATCTAAAGAAGTTCCAATTTTCGATGCTTCTTCTTGATTTTTTGTTGAATTCTTTATCAATAGCAATCGACATTCACTTTTATTATGGCCTTGGTGCTTACAAAAGTTGAAAGTTGAAGTTTCATTCGTTGTGGCAGCTTAGCCAATAAATCCAGTTCGACTTCAACCCTAGTTGTGTTAGGTCTTGACTTCTCTTGAGTTTCTTTATCAATATCAATTGGCTTACCCGGTGCCAACGCAATGGATAGTAACGACTGTTTGTAAATAACTATGGCGGTAAATTAGAAAAAGATATCCAAACAAAAGCTTTTGAGGTTTCTTCTCTAGAGACTATGAATTGGTGTTGTACAACCCTTGTGTAACAGGTAGTTGACAGATTTAGCATACCTATTCAAATCTAAGCAAGTAGCCCTAGTGACAGAGAAGGGAGCAGCGGAACCCTGACTGGAGCTTGAAAACGAAATATCAGAGAGAGATAGCATACATACCGAACTGTGCTCGGCTTCAATAGTACAATGTGTTGTAGTAGTCGTATTCTCTATCATCTTCCAGTATCTCCTTTTCTTTCGTATCCCTTTACGCTCATATTTCCTCATTTCTATCCTTCTCAATACATAATGGAATTTCAGATAAGGAATTTGACGGCAATAGGAGAAAATTAAAGGAATAGGGTAATCAAATTTACACATCATTCATTTTTGGGCATTTCAAAATCATCCAATTTCATACAAGAAATTCAAGAGCTTTGGAAGAAGGAGGGAAATATCCTCTTCGTACTTTCTGGAGGCGAAGTAATGACTCAAAAGACTCAAGAGTTTTATGGGAAGAAAAGTCTTTTAAGTTTCCGGTTAACTTAACTTTAGTAGTCCTAATTAGTTGATGTTATTTTACTAAGTGTTGGCCATGCAATATGGAATCAACATTTGGATATGTGATTTTACGCTGATTTCATCTCATAATTTCATATCATGAGACGTGATTTCATATTCTCCAAAAAGCATGATATGGAATTATATGGGAATTCCATATCATGGTTTGAGATATTTTAATATAAAAATTGATCCACGAGTTTATATTTTGTTAAAACAACCTCACATTTATATCTACTAACCATTTATTTCATATGTAAATAAAATTTATAATCACATTATTACTTTTTAAAATTTATTATTCTCACCGACATAAAATTTATTAATCTCACCAACACATAGTTACTTTAACTCATACCAACCGATTGTTAAAGTGATGAAATATTTATGGTCTACGAGCATGAAAATATAGTTGTAGATGATATTGACCAACAAATGACTCAAAGTAACAATGTTGGTTCGTCTTCTCAGTCACATGATCGAGAAATGTAAGTTTAACGTGAGGAAATTGTCCGTACTATGTGGGAGGATTATATTAAAGACTAGTACACTACAATTTATGTTCAATTTTTTTTTTATTAAATTAAAGTTAGATGAAACAATTACTTAAACGGAGAACAAATAGCTTTGTAATAATTTATTATGTGATTTTCTAATTTTTTCTTTATTTGATAAGATTGAATAAACAATTGGGGTTATTTTAATAGTTTTACAACTTATGATTTTTATGTTTATGAGAAAATATACAACACAAAAATTACATATCGCATGTCCAAACAAAACTTCAATTTCATCGAATGATACCATATCGCATGGCCAAACGGGCTAAACTAGTGCTTTTCAAGTACTATTTGAAATTGTTGTTTTCTGCGAGCAATAAAAAAGATCAAGTTTCTCTCGGTTTCTTAATATATGATTCGAGTAGTTGATATCTCTTTTGACAAAAATGTTTCTTAAAAAAAAATGTTTTCCTCACTTTACATCTTCTATCCCGAATCTATCTCAAATTTTTTTCTTTTTAGTCAACGACAAAAAAAATGTTAACTTTTTATAATTAGAAACAATTTATTTTAAATTTTTCCTTTTACCTTAATAATTAATCAGAGAAGGGCCTAAAATGTCTCTCAATTTTGGTCCCCAAATAACCCTAACACCAATCTTTTGACTCAAAAATACTTTTATATCTAACAATCATGCTCATAAGGTGGATGGAGCACAATGTTGTACAAAATCTCATAGTTTAAGGGCATTTTAAGCCTTTTTCCATTAAAATAATTTGAAATTACTTAATATATGATTGATTTGATATTGAATTTCATAGTAAATTAAAAATATAAAAAAAAAAGTTAGACATCAACTCTCTACACTCCTCCCCACCCACCGCCACCCCTTCACTTCCTATCTCTTCCATTTTTTTCTATTTGGATCCCCATTTATGAGTTGAGTTATAATAAATTTGGGGTTGATTTAAAATATGCCAATGGGAAAATATCATGAAATTAATTATTCTTTTCAATCTTATTTTCAAGTGTATCGGGTCAAAATATGAATTATATGTGGTTTTATTAAAAAATATATTTTTTTTAAATGTAATTTTTATTATTTATTTGAGAAGGGTTTAAATTTGGACCATTTACATTAGGCAACATAATAAATAAATATTTAATAATTTTACTTTAAGGGGGCTATTAAAAATAAGTGCAAATATGAGCCAATTGATTAACATCGAGGGTATTTTTGAGCCAAAAGGTAGACGCCCCGAGTATTTTAGGGCCGAAAGGTGGAGGGAAGGTAGTTTTGTACCAATTCAAATATTTGTGCGGCATAAGCCCTTCTCTATAACCACATAAATATGTAACATTTGTTTTATATCACAAATTTCAAGAAGTTGACACATAAATTAGGATGAAGGGAGTATTTTCTCTGATCTTGTTCATGAACTATCCTTCATGAGCCAGCTCCGGCATCCCCAAATTCCTATATCTAGCATGATGGCATGTGAACTATATTTTGTAAGGGTGAGAGTCTCACCGTGAGACAGTCTTTCAATTGTGAACACAAGCACAAAGTTCTCTGCTGGTTAGATGTTCTTTGAATTGCCTGAATGTGAATCCGAGCTCCTAAGTTGATCACGAGTATTTTGTAAATAAGTTAAAAGGAATTAATAATGGGGCGGACGGTCTGGACCAATTGCTCCAAAGGTAAGAAATTCGTCTGACCACCAAAGAGGTCCAGTCCTGGGTAGTATGTGGGAGATAAGAGTATCCCAGCTTCTCAGGCTTTTTTGGATATCAACTCGTAGAGGGTCCTGAGGATGAGAAGATAGGAATATATGCTGGTGCTCTCTGTTTTGTACTTCACTTGATGTGCATTGGGGACAGTGCACTGTCTAAGTGTGGTGTGGGAAACTTTCTAATTCATGTTTTGGATGATTGTAATGTAACTACGAGAGTACTAGTTTTCACACTTTTTGTTGTCACTTGCTTTCTTTTGTTTATGATCTCTGTATTCGTGACTTGTATAGCTAGTTACTTTTGGCTCTGGTTAGTAACTTTCAGTTTATTGGTAGTTTCAATTTGTAGTAACTAGTAAGTAGTCGTATATAAGCTTTAGCAGTTTAATCCTCTTTTAAAACGAAACCAAAGAAAGCACATGTCAAGTCCATACAGCCAAAAACAACAGAAACACTCTTTGGACACATCAAACTCTATAAAGCCTAAAAGCAAATGTCAGAACACTTTGTACAGAATTTTGCTAGAAGCTGAACAATGCAAATGTCAATTAGTGATAATAGAACAGGGATGTCAAGTCCTCGTTTGTTAGCTTTCCTAAGGCCTCTGAAGAACCAACAATTGTCCTGCAATCAGAGGAAAAACGAACAGTTAGGGGAAAATGGTTTTCTAGAGAAAGAACGGAGGAAGGGAGCAAAGAAGGAATGTAATAAAAAGATTGACAATAACAACTTGCAAGGGAAAATCATCAAAATACTTCATTTTTGTCAGAACACATATGCAACTATGTACACGACTATAAGAAAAACAAACATGCCCTTCAAAAAATAATTTCTTCTTCTCTTGTAACTCCAAGATTTTCTCTTCAATTGTATCTGTGAGAAATATATAAGAAAAATATTATTGAATTGTGTATCTAAATAGTTACATTGAGACCCTATTTATAGACACTACATTGGAATCCTTTTCCAACTAGGATTCCTATTCTTATTCCTATTCCTATTTCTATTCTAAGTAGGAAATACTTATTT
>JAJOOH010012491.1:0-13352 GCA_029582605.1 Solanum gracilifrons
TAAGTTTGATTTATATAAACCTTCCTAATTCCTTTGGTAGACTTTTATCCCCCCCCCCCAAAAAAAAAGTCAATGTAAAACATTAATTATATTTTCTGCCATAATATTAGCAGTAAATGCGTACGTTATTTTTATATATGTTGACCATATAAAAATATTGTTAAATTATTAGGTTATTTAAAGGATAACTAATGAGTATCTATATGTAACCATTTAATATACTGAAAAATAAGATAAATAAACTATTATAAGAGTGCGCAAATTCGATTTAAGTGAAAAAATTGACTGAATTGAAAATTAAGTTTATATAATTTTCTGTTGCATCCACAGTTTTGACAACAACTGATTTATTGCTCATAAGTGTACATACGTGTAAGGGAGTTTGTTCGAATTTTTTTAAAATAATTTATTATATAAACTTTATTTATAATTGGAGAATCAAAATTTATTTACTCATCAAATTATTTCGAAAGCCTAAATATCCTAAAACAAGCATTTTGCTCCTTTTTCTTTTGCTTTTTGGCCAACTATGTATTAGCAAGTCAAAAGGCGCTCCATCCCCGTATCCGCATTGAGGTCTCATTAAATCCAGATTTGTGCATTGTAAAGCTCATTTTTGATGGGTGACACTCCAAATAAGATTTTTTTTTATTCTTAAAGGCTTGAATCTAGAAACTTTAATTAGAACGAAAGGACATTCTATGATATGATGCTTTGAAATCGAAAGAAGATTTATCACGTAGTGATTACTTAGCCTATCCGTGTTTGTCTAGCATTATTTGAGCAAGCACTTGTAATCTTATTTGATATTGTCTCGATTTATACAATATTCTTTTGCATCTCGAATTTTAAATTAGCTTTAAATTAACTTTCAATAAACAACAACAAGAAATAACAGTACATAAATTGGAGCAAATGAAGTATTAATGGTTGAGTGGTTGGGGAGGTCCTGGAATTGAATCCACCCTCTATCTACTACTCAGTTATGAGTTTGTCAAATAAAGCCTCTTGACTAGTGCGATATAAATCTCCCGTATGATTTGCGAGCGCAATGAATGGTCACTTAATAATGAGAATGGCCACTTGGCTGTACAAAAAACCAGATCCCGTGACACCCACACTTTTGCCATAAAAGTAAATCCAATGAACTTTCACGGATTTCCATTTCTTACACTATCCACACCCATAATGAATCACACACACATTAAATTCCTACCTATCTAATTATATGTAACCATTTAATATACGAAAAAATAAGATAGATAAACTATTATAAGAGTGCGCAAATTCGAAAACCTTAGCTTTCTTGACGATAGGATAACTCTGCAAACTTTCTGCCGACCTAGGGTTCTGGTGGCTCCTACATAGGCAGCAGCTGCGCAGCTATCATGGCTGCTACGGCCACTGGATGGCCTCCTTTCGAGGCTGTCCAGCCCGCCCCACCACCACATACGTCACCCTTAATCTGCTCTAATTAACTCAAAAACAATTGTAAAATCAATCGCAATAATTCATGGAGAATCTACTATCACGTTTTCAATGGAGGAAAAGCAAGACTTTATGATCGAAGAAGGATTACATCAAGCAATGGTGTTTAAATTATCACATGGTGCGGCAGATTTGAACGTATTAAGGTCAATTTTAGCAAAACATCTTGGTACCAAAGGCAATTGTTTAATTGGCTTACTTGCTCCAAGACAAATTTTGTTGAGGTTTGATCAATATGAAGATTATGTACTAGCTTTATCTCGCTCAGTTAATTATCTTCTCTACAATGGAGAGGAGCACCAATGTAGGGTTTTTCCATGGTCCATTGGATATAACCCTAAGGAGGAAACGACGTTAGCTGTGGTTTGGATTTCTTTACCGAACTTATCTCCAGATTTGTTGCCAAGAAGTTTATTTTGTCTATAACATCAACCGTTGGGAAACCAATAGCTATAGATAAAGCTACTCAAATCAAGTCAAGACCTAGGATGGCTAGGGTCAAGGTTATACTTGATCTAATGGAAAAGCTTCCAAATCGTATAAGGTTGCAGTTTGTGGATAGAAAATCTGGTAAGTTGATAGAGGTTTTTCAGGAGATTGTATATGATATTCTACCTTTGTATTGCAATTATTGTAAGCACCAAGGTAATGATGAAGATAGTTGTTGTTTGATTTCGAAAAAAAATCAAAATAACAAACAAATTGATTATACCATTGAAGGTGTTTTAAAAGGTACTACTGATAGTGAAAAGTATCAAGGTGATGCGAGAGAAATATTAAATGAAAAAAGAAAGACTGTAGATGTCGATCAAAGTAAAGCTACTTCTTTAAATCGGCAATTGGTTGCTTCCACTTCCGAGCAAAATCATGTAGACTCAATGGATGTTGATACAAGTAATATTGGTGTTCAAACAACTATCGAAAACAAAGGTGATTGCAATAACCAACAGGATGCTATTAATGAGGTGCAATCAAAAGAAGTTGGGATGAATTTGATGTCTAATGCAACTAAAAACGCAGGGGGAACACCAAGAGTTAGGGTTGATGTGCCACAAGTTGATTCAGGGCAAAAATTAATGGATTCAGGACAAAAACTAATGGATACATCTGATGTTGAAGATGCTGAAAATTCTGGGCAGCATTTTTTGCAAGTTGCAAATGAGAATCCAACTAAAAACTAGACACTGGTTGCACACAAAAAATCAACTAGTAGTCGAATCATTTCCCCTGCTAGTCAAAATAATTCTCCATGTAGTGAAAAGGGTCCGACTGGGAATTTTCATGACAGTGAGAAGAGACCAGATACTAGTAATGCCTCAAGAGACCTATTATATGTTCGAATAGCTTTGATGCTTTATTGAAGAATACTGGAAAGTAAGTAAGGTTAACAGAGAATGACAACGATTTGATCCAAGAAAAACAAGTCTCACCACCTGCTTTAAATAGCAAATTAAGTCGAGAAGCTCCCATATTTGTGCCTAAATGTGTGCTTGCAAAGAAGAATGAGTCAAGGGCCTTAGTGTCTAATACAATTGATTGGGTGAGGATTCTCTTGATGAAGATGGAATGGATTTGGGTGAGGATTCTCTTGATGAAGATGAGGACGACAATATGCTGGACATTTGCTTTGATAGAGTGGCTAGGGAAGGGGATATATCACCTAGGCAACAAAGAAGTGGAAGCAACAAAAGCAAAAAGAAGACACATGGAAGGCAACATAGTTGGGACGGTAAAATGACTGAGGAGTTTGTTCCAAGGCACTTACCTATGCGACAAGCAAAGCAAAACCATTTGACAGTATCAATAGGTTCAACTAGATCCAATAAATCCATAAAGAAGGTATGAATCATCAAGTGTTGTTGGATAGGTTTGAAGAAGAAGACAAGAGAAAAATACTTCAAGTTACTTTTGATGGGCAATCAATCTTTTTGAATTCATGTTTTTGTAATAGAAAGTTTGAGGCAGGTAACTCAACTTTCTTCTTGATTGACATATTTTTACATTATTTAAGCATCCTCATTTGTAATATCATCATGGAGTGTATTACAAACTCTGTGATGATCAGAAAATACTTAGTTCTCTCTAGCTCTTATTTTTTTCATGCTTGTTAGATAGAAGAAGTTAGGTACTTAATTCATTAGGATTAGTAAGGTAAGGCCTAGCCCCTCTTGCTTGTACTTGTCCCTATTGATATTTTTTATGTTTAATAAAAGACCGCTAGACACTGTCTAATGATAAATTTGCTTTAAAAAAAAAGAGTGCACAAATTCGATTTAAATGAAAAAATTGACTGAATTGAAAATTAAGTTTATATAATTTTCTGTTGCATCCACAGTTTTGACAACAACTGATTTATTGATCATAAGTGTACATACGTGTAAGGGAATTTGTTCGAATTTTTTTTTTGACCAAAAATTTATATGTACATATAAGATTAAAATTAATTTTTTTATGTATATATAATTCCCTTGATTTCTTCCTGTATACTCTGTTATTGAACATACATATGAATTTTAAGTACGAATCAAAATTAATCGAGCTTATATATCGATACCGAACCCTATAAGGTGGGAAACCCAAAGAAAAAAGACTAGCAATAAATTATATCATGGGAGCAGCTACTTGGTGGGAAAAATATAATAATGTTTTGTGGTCACACAATCTAACTATAAATTCATCCATTCTTATGCACCAAAACGAACATATCTTCTTATTCAAATTTTCAATAATCCAAAAAAATAGTGAAGAAATAAATAAAAGAGGTTTTTTAGAAAAAAATATTTATGGTTGCTTGTAGTTATACATGTCAAGTTAATTATTGTTGTTCGCAAAAGCCTGTTATACCAAAATTTAAAGACTTGGGAGCCTCTGTCTCGTTTAATTTGAAGGTGAATTTCTGACAGACGTTTTATTAAAAAGCATGTATCAGTCAAAAATCGACTCATTTCATACTAATAGTTTCGGAAATCTTTTTTTCCCTTGAACTTTGTGCACAATTATAACTTGCTTCATTTATTTTTTTGTGTGCAACAGCCATTTTTGACAAATTTGGAACATTTTTCCTTGATAATGGATGTTCCAAAAGTTATATTGAAGGAAACTATTTTCAAATTATTGGACAATTTTGTAGATTTGACCTTTGAATTTGTGGATCAACCTTTATCCCCATCTCAGGTATTTATAAAATTATATATATATATATATATATATATATATATATTAATTTGTCCATTAATTATCACATTTTTTGGTACATTTATTTGTTCATGACTTTTTGTATTTTCACAAATAAATAATTGATAGAGTAATTTTGCACCTGTTGAAGAAATTGGAGAAGCTGTAAGAGTCACTATAATTCAAGGGAAAATTCCAGATGATTTTCCAGAGGGTGTTTACATAAGAAATGGTAAGAAAGTGTTTAAAATACATTTTTTTATACTATCAGATCATCTAAAAAAAAATATAATTGCATGTGGCTCGTAATAAGTGAAACTAGCTAGTTACATGAATATTAAGTGTGTTGTTGGGTACAATAGTTTTATTAGTGTGTTAACATGAAATTATTTTACATTATTGAAGTATGATGATTATTAAAGGATATTTTGATACATTCTACGCATCTTTAGTTTTAAACTACAAATTCAAAATAATATTTTGACTTTCTTAAATTTCTTATCAAATTAAAATCAGACATACAAACTGAAACGAAAGGAATATAATATAGGTAAGCTTTTATAATATGGAGGTGAGTATTGGGGTGAGGTGATCAGGGATTAGGGTCGGTGAAGGGGGTGAGGGTGGGGATGAAAGGGGTCTGGGGTATGTTGGGGTTTTCGGGGCGGAGCCAGATAGAAATGAGAGGATTTTTTCAAATTTTGTTCGATAGAAAATTACGTTGTTTATAGTTATTTATTTTTATGTTTATAAAGTAGATATTATATTATATCTCCTTTTGTTTGTTTACTTTTATATTTTGAACTTTCTTAGTAAAATTTTTAACTCTGCCACTAAATGGATGGGATGAAACTCGGGATTGGGGCGGTTAGTGGGCGGAATTTGGAGGTTGGGTGGAGACCACCAATTAGAGCTGAGCATAAATCACCGAAAATTGAAATATCAAGTCAAATGAGAAGTTATTTCGATATTTTGATATGTATTAATTTATTTATTCGATATGATATTCAAGAATAAATATTAAAAAATAAATAACTAATATTGATAATTTATACGAGACATTAATACCATTTGATATTTGATTATTCTGCCCACACACTTAATTTCTCTGTGTGCAGGCAGTCTCAACTAATTGAATTTAAATCATTTTTAAGCTGTTGACAATTCCAATGCCCCATCTTTTGAATATCCAAGATTCCACCTTTCACTTTGTGTATCTTCTAATCTTTTTATATTTTTTTAAACATATATATTTTATGAACAGTCGACTTCAACTTTAATACGATATTATTAAATTATCGTATTGAAATTCACAATATGGAAGTTTGAATTATAAGTATGGGACTACACATTGAAAGTTGAAATATGATTTATTAGTATCGGACTGAATATCTCTTTTCAATTATTTAATTATCGATCGAAATCAAACTTTGAATATAAAATCAAATAGCTATGAAACCATTTTTCTTCCCTTTATAATCTCAGAAATAGAAGTTATTTTCTTGATTTTTAAGAAGCCTTTTTATCTAAAAAAATATAATTTTTTTCCCGTAACAAACACACCTTATAAATTAGTGTCATTTGTAGGCAAAAATGCATATGTAGCATATAATTAATAGGTTCAACTGAATTCAATGTTTGTTTTTTACATAGAGCGCATATATATCCTAAATTTTTAATTCATCCAAAAGTGTAATTTATGATTTCAATGTTAACCTAAAACTTGAATCGATAAAATTTAAATTTTGAATCTACGTCTATTTGCAGGATCAAATCCTCTCTTTGGAGGATTAAAATCAACCAAATCAATATTTGGAAAATCAAGCCATTTATGGGTTGAAGGTGAAGGAATGCTTCATGCTTTGTACTTTACAAAAGAAAAAGGCAACAAATGGAATATATTATACAAGAACAAATATGTAGAAACAGACACATTCAACATGGAAAAAAATCTTAAAAACCCAGGATTTATTCCTAATATTGAAGGGGATTCTCTTGCTGTTTTAGTGGCTTCCCTTTTAAATGTGGTATGTCATGAACTACTTTCATTTTTATTTTGATTTTGATTTTGATTTCTTATCTGGTATTTGATATATGTAACAAGGTCTCGATTAATTAGTATGTAAAACTTATTAGAGGGGGAAACCGGGAAACGCTTCTTATTAGATTTTTTCTTCATATCTAAAGCCTTATGCTAAATATCTTATTAAGAATAGAATTATCTATTTCATATTCAGAGCCCCAATCTGAGAGTCTGGCATGTGCAATGTCACATGTATTCAGAGACTTAATTGTAATGTAAAAGAGAAGATGATGGTATTATTAACGTGGTCTAACCATATGTTTCTTAAACTAATTAAAAATATGGAGGGTGTGTGTCGGATACTTTACAGGTAGTACATATTTGAAGAATTTAATATAACAACAATAATATTTTTAAAGAATCCGAACAATATACATGTAATTGATTGTAGCAAGAGTTTGAATTCTATGTGTATGTATTTTTATTGTTTTGCAGATGAGATTTGGTGTATTGCACAAATATATAAGCAATACAAATGTGTTTGAGCATTCAAAGAAGTACTATTCAATTGCTGAAAATCATATGCCTCAAGAGATAAACATACAAACACTTGAAACTTTGGGAAATTGGACTGTTAATGGGGCTTGGAGTCAACCATTCACAGCCCATCCAAAGGTAATGGCTCATCACAAAACTCATTTTGTTACATCACTCGAACTCTCTTAAAATGTAATTGAAATTACATCAAATCCTAAAAAATCAAATATGCTATTTTTAAAGAATTTAACGTGTATTTATCAGTGTTTTTAAAGAATTTGAACAACATAAATCTTTTACGGTGAATCTTGTTTGCAAAATTTCTCAAAGTGTACGTGTGGTTGTTTAATCTAGAAGTTTAGACTATTAAAAAAGATTTCTTACATAATTATATTGTATATTATGTATATAGTATATGTATATAGTATAAAATATACATTGTATGTATATTATATTTTGTAAATTAGTTGATCGAAGTTATTCTTTCTTTTTATAGGTCAAATGAATGAAAATATTGTTTTTTTTGTCTTGGGATGTGAGAAAAACTATAGAAACATGTGAACTAGATAGGATTATTGCGCATGCTCTGATATCATTAAAGATGTGACTATCACATTCAAAATTTAAGTTACTAAAACAAATATATTTTTAATTAATTATTTATTTATATTATGTCTCGACAGAAAATACCAGACACAGGTGAACTAGTTACAATGGGAATTAATCCACTAAAGCCTTATCTTGAGTTAGGAATTATTTCAGGTATGTTATTTTCCATTTTGGAAAGTTTATTTAATTTCCTAATTTATTTTTGAATTCACTCAATACCTATTTTCAGCTGATGGAAAACAAATGGTTCACAAGGTGGATGTCAAACTTAATAGGTGTATCATTTGCCATGAAATTGGAGTTACAAAGAGGTAATTATTATACGTTTAAGTTTTATGTACTGACTGATCATATATATAAAATAAAATCAACTTATAATAATAAGTATTGTTTTCTATAAAATTGTATACGATAACCTGAAAACTAAAGTAAAAATTCATTATATCCAATTACATTGTACTAATCGATAGTGTAAATATTTTTTGTAGTTTAGTATAAATTTATGAACTTAAATCCAATTATTAAATATGCTAATGTTATTCTAATATTTTTACAATTCAATTATGTGTAGGTACAATGTGATTTTGGATTTTCCACTAACTATTGACCTAAACAGACTTATTATTGGAGAGCAGTAAGTATTTCAAACATGATATATTATTTTTTTTAAAATTAGTGATATTACAATTTAATGAAAAGTATTTTTTAATTAAATCCTTAATTTATGTATATTTATACTTCTGATTTTTGCAGATTAATAAAATATGATAAAGATGGATATGCAAGAATTGGAATAATGCCTCATTATGGTGATGCTAATTCCATTAAATGGTTTGGAATTGAACCATGTTGTGTATTTCACATATTAAATTGTTTTGAAGATAATGATGAGGTATCTTTACATTTTTTTAAACTTGATTTAATTTCAGATTTATGTGATCAATAATGGAACTAGTAAAATTAATTAATTTTATCCTTTTTTTGTGTGTGTAAAAGGTGGTGGTGAGGGCATGTAGAGCTCGTAGATCGATTATACCAAGACCAGATATTATAGTAGATGAGTTTGAGCTGAGTTTGGACGAATTAGACGAGATGAATTTCAATAAAAATAATGTTCAGACGTTAAAAGAGATTTTTTCATTTTTTCAAGTTTGTGAATGGAGATTAAACATGAAAACAGGAGAAGTGAAGATGAAAGATTCAACTACAACCGATCATCAATTTATAATGGAATTCCCAATGATCAATGAACACTTCATTGGTATTAAAAACAAATTTGGTTATCTACAAATTATTGATTCAGAAGCTTTCTCTAATTACTTTGGTTAGTACTCTAATTTCTGTTTGGATTTGGAACATTGAGATATAAATTATAATCATTATTAAAAACATGAATTTATTAGCTAAGAATTCATTACTAATTTATCGTTAAATAGAATTAGCGATAAATATTTATTATTTAGCAATAAAATAAAAAATTTCATGTTACTAATTAAACTTCATGATGACATATTATCTTGAATTTAGCAAAGAATTTATCAGGAGGATTTGCTAAATTTGGAGGGCTAGCCAAACTTCATTTTGAAGAAAGACAAGTTGAAAATTCTAAGGTAATTGCTACTTATAAATTTGTGACAATAATATTATATTTGACATTTTCTAAAATTGTAATATTAATTTATCTTATTGTTATTACTTTTGAATGTTGATTAATTATTAGGATAATAAAGAAGAAGAAGATTTGATTATGGTTGAATATCACATTTTCCCAAAAAACACATTTTGTAGTGGAGCTACATTTGTTCCAAAACTTGATGGTGTTGATGAAGATGATGGTTGGATTGTGGCATTCACGCATAATGAAAATACAAATCAATCACAAGTAAGTTAAATCATAATATAATTATTCTTTTTTCTCAATTTGTATGTGTCGTGTTAATCTTCTATATATATTTATTACAATTACACGAGATGTTTTCAAGGGACAAATATCCCCATAATGGACTAGCTATTACAATGCAAACTTAAATTAGTCAAGTCAGTAAGTTTTTGAAGTCAAATTTTGAAGGACAAATATATATAGAGAGAGTGAGAGAGAGTTTTTTTTTAAAAAAAAAAATTGTTATATCGATTTTTTAAAATTTTAGGATTGATTGATTAATTTTGAATGGTGTTTCATGAATCCTCTTATAGTTTTTTTTTTTTTTTTACTCAAATGTGATTTTGGAATTTATATTCATTCTAATATGTATATAATTATTTCAATCTTGCAGGTTTATATAATTGATGCAAAAAAAATTGAAAGTGAGGCCGTTGCCATAATCATATTACCAAGTAGAGTGCCATATGGATTTCATGGGGTATTTATGTCCTCCAATTAATTATAGATACCCTACTAAAAAAATGTTAAAATTCGAAAAAAAAATCGACGGACTATAGTTTATAACCAATAAAATCCATCGATCCGTTGGTTTTGGCCTTCGTTTTTCGACCTGTTTTTTTTAGTGATAGTATAGTATTCAATATATTGTGTTTATTGCCTTATTGAATTGTTTCATATATTTGCAGTCTCCAATAAATACATGCATGAATAAAATATAATATATGTTAGTTTCCTTTATTAAAAAAGAAGAAGAAAATTTATAAAGATCTCATTAGTTTAGGAGTTAATTATTTAGATATACTCTAATTTATAATATTACGAATCTTACTAGACTTTGGTACGCCCAGATTATACGTCCAAATACATGTATTTCGGGATACATGGGTCAAAATTAGGAGTAATTTATTGTAGATACATTGTATCCAATTAAGTAGATTCGCATGTATCTGGGATACATAACAAATGTCTCGCTCACCACTCTCCTATGTATTTGGTGTAATTCACGTGTATCTAGTATGTATCTAATGTGATTCACATGTATCTAGGACACGTGACTATCTCGCTCGCCTCTCTCTCTCTCTATTTAGTGTATCGGGTAGAAAAAATACATGTATCTAGGTGTATCTTCTTCAATATATGACAGAAAACTCTTAATTAGTGATAAGATACGTAATTATTTAAAAATATAGATAGAATTAGTAAATATGATTTGGATGTATGTCTAATAAAGTAGTTTTCCTTTAAAAAAATATGGTCAAGTCTCTCTTTCTTTGGCCCATACCACTTGAACTAGATTTATAACCAACTTGTAAATTTTAGGACACGATGGATCATGACTCGTTTATTAATTACATTCAATTTTATACTCGATTAAATTATTTGAGCAATTTGTCTTATTTGTCACCTCTCTATTGTGAGATATTCGATTTCGATTTTTGAATGGTATTTGTTGTACGCATTGTTAGTTTGTTACGAAAACAATCGTAAATACTTTACTAATTTCAAGAGTATCATAAAATCAATTGAGAACAATTCAGACTTAATATTAATATTCCTAATATGTAATACAATATTGATAAATTAAGAAAGTTATAAGACTTAGATCCTTGTATCATACATGTGAAACACATGGTTACTAAATATTTAATTTGTATTTACTGAGGACGTTATTGTTGTTTTTTCTATCATAAATACATATGTGTTTGAACTCGATAACATGAAATAGATAGCGGAATTCCAACCATCTCTTTTGGTGAGCCCCCACTATGATCGTTAGTGGGTGCCAATTTTTGTGAACCATAGAGCATATTATGAACGGTACAAAATAAGGGTGCGAGAGGATCGAGAGTGTTCACCCAAATTCTTTCAGCAAAATTTACACGTGTATATAAGGTTTTTTTTCTTACTTTTTTTCATGTAAGTCTACTAAGCACAAAACTAAAAGTAGACTCAATGGGTTAGGAAAAGTTCAAAATTCACCAAGAGTTTTCAGGTTTAAATTTTAGGTATTATATTATTATTTTTCGAATCCTCTTAGTGAAATTCTTGAATTCGTCACTAATGGAACTGTAATTTTTTGTGTAAGAGATTCAAGACGTGTTATATTTTTATTCACCTTTATCTTTGGCTTTTTTTTCAACATATTTCTTCCCTACAATTTTTATACTTATTAGCATATTGATATATGATTTACCTTGCTCTTCTATTTATTAATAATTATGAATCCAAACATCCACTTGTCTTAGCTTGAGTTGGAATATGGCTGCAAGTTATTGTTTCCGGACGAGCATATTAATTAAAGACATTATATATCAATTAATTGAATATTCATTTAATATTTCAAATGCTAGCTTCTCCAATTTTTTTGTAAAAAAAAAATAAAAAAATAATAAATTTATGTGATCATTTGAGTCACTTTTCTTTTTCTCTTTTTAACTAATTTAAATGAGAGAGATAGAGAATGTATGTGTTTAAGGGAAGGCCGAAGGGTAAAATGGTCATTGGACATTTTAGTAATTCAACTTTATTTTATTTTTTGAGTTTTTTTACTTTCGGTATAAAATTATTTTGCTTCAAATTTCTTCATCTTTGCATCGTTATAATCTTATACAATATAAATAGTACTAAATGCGTCATTAGATTTAATATCGTTATAGGCTTTAGTTACATTTACAAAGAGTGCTAAAATGTAACTGTCAGTAATAATTGTCTCTAAAAAATATATTTATCATTAATTAAGTTATTACAATTAATTAATTATTGGTAAACATTATTTTTAATATAGTGACTGATAGTGCATTAAATAGTACCATTATAGAGTATTATAGATTTATTAAGAAAAGAGAAATGGATTGTCTTAGTCCTTGCTACAGCCTACAAGTATTAATAAAATAATATACGACAAAGTGATTTAATTAGGGAAAACCTATGAGACTTAAACTATAGTACTTCCTATTAATTACTAATGACTTTGAATTATTCTTTCTAAATTATTGTTAAACATCTTTATCTATTCACTAAAACATCTTTACTAATGGCTTAAAAATATTTTCTTGACTTTCTATTCGGTGTTCGATATTCGTATTAAAGCTCAATTCAGAAGATGAGAATTTCTTTTTTTAGCTTAGATTCGCACCGCATGAGGTCCTATTCAAAAAAAGTGCCCCATGTCAAGAATTTTTTTATATTCAAGACTCGAAAAAGAATTTAGAAGAAAATTATTTCAATCTATCTTGTACTTGCATAATTTAAAAATCATACTGCACCACGCATAGCTTAAAACCTGCACCACTCCATTGTCATTCCAAGAATTATGTTTTTCTAGACACATACAACCCCATATCAATTAGTCATGTAAACTTTTTGAACAATACTAAAACATGTTTGTAATGAGTAACACAAATTTTGAAAGGAAAACATGTAGCTCAAACACATGATGGATCTAAGATATTAAAGTTATGGGTGTTCTCTTAGCTTAATAGTGACGTACATGATCAAAATTTTCACTAAAAAAAATTCAAAAAACATATAAAAAACACGTTGAGAGTGAGATTCGAACTCAAGCTCAGCAACATTAAAAAGGCTTTAAGCATCAACCATAAGCCGCCCTTCATCTAATATTTTTATGAAAGCGATTTT
>JAJOOH010012492.1:0-15568 GCA_029582605.1 Solanum gracilifrons
AGAGTCGATGAAAGGAGGGTCTTACCTCGATCTTAGGTTCGTAATACGCCTCAAAACCTTCAAATATAATCAAACCCTTGCTGTCCCAACACTAAAGTGTGATATGCTACGCAATCGATAAAACAAATTATACCACGATGATGAGCCCAACGCGTAGAACAACTTTCGTCAAGGACTTAAGTCGAGAAAATCTATACTTAACTTGATCCTAGAAATGAGTTTCTAACTTAAAAATGAAGAAGAAGATCGAAGAAGAAGATATATGTAACAATCCACCGACTTAGGGCCCCACCTCACGTGCCTGCTTGCGCAGTCCCACGAAATGCGAATATCTCTCTATTCTGAAGTTGTATGAATAAACGGTTTGATGCGTTGGAAACTAGACTCGTAGACTCAAGCTAACATGCATAGTCTTGTCTAAGCTAACCTTAGGAAGAATACGATTTCTCAATCCAAGGCTATCCATGAGATCTACTACTCAAGCTAACATGCATAGTCTTGTCTTACCAAGTCAAGCTATTCATGAAGGGATACCATATCACAACTTCAAGCTATCTTTTTCTTCTTCTTCTAGAAAGAGAATATTTGGGAGAGAATTGGGTTTATTTTTGGTGAGTTGAGAGAATGACTTAAATCACTTAATGTAGAGGTCCAAAGTCCATATATAGGTGGTCTATATTAGGGTAAAATGACACCACTTAATCCTAATTAAAATCAGAAAACAAAGTGCCCTTAAACTTAACCGCCCAGCTGCCTCATTTTTGTCCCAACCACGAGACCACACTGACGGGACGTGGGTGGACCCACTGTCCGTCCTAGTCAACCATGGTTTGGGTTCAGAGACTGGCCAAAAACAGGGCATGAACCACAACCCCTATCCACGAGGCGTAGGTCACTGCCTTGGACAGTTTTCTAGGGGTCCTCTTAAAAGGCCCATAGTTGGTCCTTAAGAGGTGGCACCTTGACGTTCTGACATGAAATCCTCTATTTTGAGTACGAGGTGTTACATTATCTACCCATTGGGATCATTCGTCCTCGAATGACATTCTAGACACCATTTAAAGGAAACGACTCTAAACTAGCAATCCATTATGTATGCAACTCATCAAAATGCACATAACCAAAGGAGGAACTTTATCTACAAGCTAAACATACTCCATGCAACTCAAGAGAGATAGGAACTACATCTAATAACCCAAAATGCATAAAATCCAACATCTACTCATGTTCAATGGGGAACTACCATCTCCGGGCTAAATCATGCTCAACACAATCTCATGGAGCTCATATGCAGTTCAATCGCAAAAAGCATATCTAAACATGTTCATCAACTTATCTCATGAAGTCTATAGGCAACTCAACTCAATGCACTACAACCTGAGGAAATTCTTCACATAAGTCATTTCTTTCAAGACTTAAGCTTTTTCATGAACATGCATTTAGAAAAATCATGGCAACATGATTAACGTTTCAAGGACACTTCATCCAATTTTAAGTGTCAACGATCGGTAGTCAATATAATAACTCAACTAAATGAGTTGGTGTCAAATCCCACAAGGAGCGGTACATGTTTAAGATTCAGGAGTAAAGTACGAATATGCTCAAGTCAATCATAGGAATAGACATTTACAAATAAAAACATAATTCAAATTAGGGGTGACACGAATGTCAAATAACAGAGGGGTTTTGGTTTCAACTATCAACTACAACAACAACAAATAATATGTATTAACAAATATTGAGATAGGTTCTTGGGATGTGATTCGATTATAGGCTAATATAGACAAATGAGTAATTGCAACTGTTAGAAAATGTTGTAAATCAGTGAATAGGTTAGACTATAGAGAAGGTAAACTTTCTCTCGAACAATTTACCCCGAATCAAGTTGGTTTCTCATGACACGAATAAGCAATAAAAATAAGAAAAACCTACGCCTTAGTCCATTCACTCTCTCGAGCTGAATGTGTGAAAAAGGGTTTAGGATTTACTCTCTCGAGTTGAACCCATGATAGCCCAATACCCACAGACCATCAATCAATAATCTTGGTTTTAAAACCTCTCTCTCGAGCAAGCCAAAAATACGAAGGTAGAACTGCATTTGCAACTACAATCCTTTAATTTAAACCACAATTAATGATTGAAATCACTTCTAAACAACATTGAAACTAATAATTAGCAATACCCATAAGCTAAATCAACCCATAATTACATAATCACAGCCTAAGAATTGGGATTTTAGCTAGACATCATAAAAACATTAAAATTGTTACCAAATTGTGTTTCCATCAACTGGGTAAGATTAATTTCGTCTTTACAAAGGTCCAAATTGAAGAACTTCAAAGATCCACTTCCAATTTCTCAAAAATGGAAAACTTCAATTCTTCAAAACTAAGGAAATCTTGTCTCAATACTCTGAGTTCAAACTGAAAATTAAGCTAATGAATGTTCAGAATAAAAATTGATATAAAACTAGATGTTCAAAAACGTATTTATAGTCGCCAAAAATATGCTGCGAAGTGTCATTCGGCGCAGTAAGTTGGGCTCGCCGATCAGCTTGGCGATCCGCTATTTGGTTAGTTCCATAGCCTTTTTGCTTTGGCCTTCCACATCCTCAAGTTCTGTAACTTTGGGCGATCTAACTCTGCATCGCAGAATCACTTGCCGACTCGCCGACTGCTTCTTTCCCTCGCCAATTTGATTTTCTCCTTCAGAGCTTGGCACATTGGAACTGTAGGCGAGATGGTGGCCATTCGGCGACTCGCCAAAGGGACTTGGCGATCACCAGGCCTTCATTTCTTCTTTCTTTTAGCTCGCTTTGTTCCTTTTTGCAATTTAGTGTCCATGTTTTGTTCCTCAATCCAAATACCTGGAAATCAAGGATTTTACATCAGTTATTGGCACAAAAGAGCATTTGAGGACCTAAATCTATCCTATTAAGGCCCTAAATGATTCCAAATTGTGGACTCTATCAACACCCACAACTTAAAATTTTGCTTGTCCTCAAGTTCAACAGTTCAAAAAGGATGTCTCAAACAGTGTTGCACAATACTCAATCATGAATGTACACAAAAAGACTCAACTTACTCATGCAAGGATCAATTGTGCACTCAAAGATTCAAGTTGTAACTCACCATTATCAAAGATTCTCAAGTTTACAATACTTGTTTCTAATGCAAGTTCAAGCTCAACAAAGATACTCAAATGCCCTCACACAAAGAGTGATTCCATATTCACACACCATGGTTCAATAATTAATAGCTCCGGAATCACATACAACTCTCACACTCACAACAAAGAACACATGCATGACTTCACCCATAGGTTTGCCCTTATTTTCCAATCAACACTTGTTTCAGCTCACTCAAGATCAAAAGGTCTTTTCAAGGATTGTAATGGGGCTGAGTGTAAAGGTATGGTCATTCAGACTCAGTGGATGTTATGCTCATGAAATGTGGTATGAACAACACTTTCTTTCCTTTTCTTCGTCATTCTCATTCATGCTCAAAAGTCGCCCCATTGTTCACTTTCCATGGAATACCGGACACCCCATTTCTTTTGCACTTTCACAACTTTATTTCCAACTTTTTCATTCTTTTTCTTTTTCATTGTTCTTTTCTTTTTCTCTTTTTTTTTTGTATGGAGGGGTTCCATTTTTATCAAAACCATGGGTAGAGGGGACTTCTTTGCACTTCTTGATTTACCTTCTCTTTTCACCACACCTCCAACTTAGGATTTTGGCCAAAGTTGGTTATTCAAACAAACCACATTCATGAGGATTAAGGGTGAAGGGATAAAGAAAAGTCACAATTTCATCAAGTTTCATCCAAGGAAAGTCTAAGGCTCAAAAGGTGTTCAGTGAAGTTCACATACTCACAAGGTAGGCCACAAAAGACGTATACAGTCAAATTGTTTAACTCTTTAAAATTGTTGCCTAAGATCATTTCAAGAGCTTGCATCACTTAGTAAATCAGACCACCGGGGAAAATTCTATGTGTCATCACACATGGTTCACGGTAAGCTCATCACACAAGGCATTGACACCAATGTCAAACAAGACTCCACAATTTTGCTAGTGTGCAATGTTCATCACAAGAGACTCAATTTGATAATCGACTAGTCACAACGAGATGTAAAAAGTTCACATATTGCCTATGCAACTTCATTTGTCCTCATCGTAGCCGCACATTCATTTTTGTTCGATGATGAGCACTATTTAAGTCATCGGTATTGATCAAGACCGATACTCAAATTTGCAAAAGAACAACCACATTCAAACACAATCAAGAGGTGGCACTAAATTTTCAAAAAGAGTCAAAAACCATTTACAATTAAAGCAAGGAGCAATAAGCTCAATCATCCACAAAAACAGTGCCAAAACACAGTATATAACACAAAGCCCAATATATATATAATATATCATCGAAACAAGAGATAGGTATGGAAGTACCTCACCCCACCACAAAACAAAAGCATTTTTTCCTCAAAAGAAATAAACATCCAAAATCAATAAAAATGATAGAGAGGGAGGTAAACAAAAGTCATGTCTACACAGTCGCTCCATCTGTCGGGCCATCAGTACCCGGTGTAATACTCTGATATTGGGCATCAGTACCCGGAGTCACATCAACAATACCAGATCCACCAGGGACTGCTAAAGGTGTGTCTGCCAAAGATGTCTGCAAAGCTGTTTCTACCATGGCCTCCTCAATCTCCGTAAGGCCCTCGTAAGAAGCCTCCTCAGCAACCTCAAGAATCTCCTCATTTATCTCTGCCTCAGACTCGGGATCAACTACCTTCTCAGCTAAAACATTATCTTTGGTGGTAGCCAGAGGCATATCTGGATCAACTGGAACATCTGGGATCTCCAACATCCCGAAAATCATAGGCATGTCGGTGTACTTCAGCTGGTCCATATCTCTCCTCAGCGCAGCAATAACGGACGTTATAGCCGTCACCTTCTCAGTGGCTCCTTGGCCACGCTTGCACATCGCTATCCTAGCCGCAAGGGCATCAATGGTAGCACTCAAAGGTGTCACAACATCAATGAGGCTGCTTGAATTATGCCTGGAATGGAGGCCTCAAGTCTGGCAGCACGGTGATCCACAGAATGGGCTAGCTGCCCCATCCGTAGTAATGCAACCTGAGTAAGCTAGGGCCGGGAGCCAGCAGCTGAAGTACCCGATCTAGGAGGCAAGGGAGCTGCAGAAGAACTGGGAGTAACAGAAGGGGCAACACAAGATGTACCTAAAGGCCCAGGGGCCAGAGTAGGCAATACTACCTCTGCAGGTAGTGTCTGAATATCCATAATTGGGGATGCATCCACCGGGGGTGCCTTCTTCTTCTCAGCCTCATCTTTTAAGTACTCCACATGAATCCTTCGGATGTTAGTAGAAGATGTGGGAGTCACTTCCGCATCCTTCTTCTTATCTTTAGGCACCCGAGCCCGTCTGCACAGCTTGGTGATCAACATCGGAAAGGGGAGGGAAGTCTGGTGCTGCTTGGCCCTCATAAGCATCTCTTGTGCATAATCATCCCCAGATTCAGCCTCGTCTCATCAATGATGCAACCCTTACAGGCTGTCTTGGCGTAGCGAAGAATCGACTCATTTTGGGATGGCATAATCGTACTGCTGATGAATCCAAACCAATACCTCACTGCTACATTGAGGTCCTTCTTTTCAATGGCTGCCCCAACTTTAAGCCACTTGGGGGTACCATCTGATATCAGTGGAACCAACCATTTTTTTTTATGTTTTTCCAGCATTTTTATCCTGATCATGTGTTGACAGTCATCGTCAATATCATTTGAGCACTCTAGGACTGCATTGATAGCATCACTATCACACTTCACTTTTCTGCCCCTAACAACCACATAGTCTACTGGCTTGAATTTGGCGGCCGACTTCTTCCCTTGTGGAACTAGAGCTCCATAAGTGGTGTAGAACTCCCAGACCCAATTTGGAACATAAGGACAACGGGGTTTAGTGAACAACTGGAACTTATGGGACCTTAGGCAACTTATGATCTCCGGATATCGGTCAATGAATCCATCAGTGGACAACCTCTTTTCCTCTATGATGGTCCTCACCCCCTCATTCTTTAGTCTGTTCATAGATCGGGGAGGAGCACCATATACTGGTGGTGCTAAGACCACAGCCTGTGCAAGAGCAGAAGGAGTAGTGGTGGCCTGGGGAGTCCTGATCCTAGACGGATGATTCATCCATTGGAACACAGCTCCCCCCTCTAGGCTGCTAGTAGCTCATCTTCAGGCTCAGAAGTTGCAGCCTGATGCTCCTAGTGCTCACTCTCACTCTCAGAAGTGGTGAAGTGAGTGGCATAGAAGCCGTCACGGTCGGAGTTGGCCTCTGGTGACGCAGGTGCAGGTGCCTTGCCATTTTCCTTCCCACATGTTGTGGAAAGTTTAGTAGCCTTCGCCTGGATGCAGCTGCATCCTCGTTGATTTTTAGTCCCTTGGCCCGCTTGTGGGACTGCATGTCTCTACCAACCACTTTTGGTCTATCCATTTCTGCAAAAACACCAAAAAGAGTTAGAAATAGTTCAAGGACGGTTGCAAAAAAAGTAGTTGCAGACAAACTAGCCGAACCGATCGGCGAGTCACCAAATCACTTTGGCGAGCCAGATCGGGCTCGTCGAAAGGATTGGCTCAAAAATTTCTAGAAGATTTGGATTGTTAGCGATGGGATGGGTCTTTCGGTGAATCACCGACAGCATTCGGCGAGGAAGGACTAGCCCGCCGAAAGTTACAGTACATTTTAGGGGTTAAGGGCGCAGAAAAAGCGATCAAGAAGGACTTTTGGCGAGTCGATGAGTGCACTCGGTGAACTCAGGCTTATCGCCGAAAGTTACAGAACCTAAACTCACATTTAGCATGAAATCAATGGCAATAAGGGGGATTCGGTGAACCGCCGAGTGGTTCGGCGAGCTCGCCAAATGACCCAACGTGCCTACTTTCAACCCCGTATTCCAAATTCAACCTCGCAGCCCCCGAAAACAAAATTAAAACATGCACCCATTCAATTAAACTAAGACCCATTACACCCATTCCCACGGGATACTCAAACTTCTCCTGGTTTGGCCAAATTTGGCCATTTGATGACTTTTTCCCTTAAGAATGACATCAACCGCTCCATCATTGGGAAAAATATGTCATTTGGCACAAATGCAGGTTACTTAGACTTCACTCGACTAGACTCAACATCATTTATGAACAACCCAACGAATTTAATCAATTTTAAGCACAAAAATTTGGGAAATCAACAGTAAAGGCATTATAGGTACGATATTCAAATTAAAACAGACACACACATACACAATTAAGATCAAATCAATTGCAAATGAGTAAAAATCACAAAATATGAATTTGGGGTTCGGAAAACCAACCTTAGAAACCGAATAAACAAGTTGAAAAGCTAGGTGGCAAAGAATCTAACTCCGAACACATAATCAACGACTAATACGCGACAAGAACACAAGAATATAGGAAAAACATAGTGCAGGTGTGAGTTTGGAAAGCTGAAAAGTGAGGGAATATGAAAGATTTTGAACTTTTGACCTTTAAAACCGCTCAGTTCTCGCCCATTCGACGATATAAGTTTCGTTCGCTGACCCACTCAGCGACACGCCGAGTGGCCACTTACCTCGCCAGTTTTACATGATCTCCAGTGAATGTGGGGGTCTAAACGGCGGACAAAGTTGTGATCGCCGACCTGGTCAGCGATTCGCCAATCTGCTCCTAGGTTCACCGAGTTTTACAGATTCCAATTTCAAAATGTCTTGAGTCTAACGGTGGTCCGAGTCAGGTTCACCGACCTCTTTGGCGAGTCACCGACTGGACTTTTGCTATCCAATCTGCTTTTTTGAAACACATTCCACACTTTAACCTGCATATTCAGCACACCATTATTTCAAAATTAAAAAGAAAGCAAATAAAATTAGGGTTGCCTCCCAACCAGCGCCTTAGTTAACATCGCGGCATGACCTCATTCTTGGGGTTGGCTATAGTGTCACTAGGAAACCCCCTTGTTTTCTCAGGTTTAAATGAGACGAGATATGACCCATTTGGGTTTCCAGTTGTTTGATCGAGACGGAGTGGGAGGTAACCGTCTGGCTAAGTGTCGATACATGTTCCTTCATTTCTTTCAAAATCTTGCCTGGCCCCTCAATCTTATTGAGAATACGAGACATCATATCCACACACCCGACACCCACGACATTGACACTTCGAGCACCAGCTACCATGATATTTTTGGATAAAATGTCAAGTTGTGTCATGATCTTTGCCAAGCTGATCTTCGCGGGTGTACCAATCCCGATTAATTGTGGTCATACCATCCAAAAGTTGGGCTGCTATAAGTAAGGTTGTTTGCATCAAACCTCCTAGAGAAAGTTGGTCTGCTACACCCTTTTTCACCGAATCACAGCTTCGGTAAAAATATTGCAGCAAAACGTTGTCGGGCAAACCATGAGTTGGGCATTGTAGCACCAACTTCTTGAATCACAGTCAAGTCTCATGAATTGGCTCATCCTCCAAACGCTTAAAGCTCTGAATGTTGTCCCGAGGAGTCATCATCTTTAAAGAAGGGAAAAATCGCACTTGAAATGTGGTGACAAGCTCTTCCCACGAAGTGATTGATTCTTGTGGCAATTCAGCCAGCCACTACATGCTTCTCCCATTAAAGAAAACAGGAACAACCTCAACCGGACCGATTCTTGGGATATGTTCTTGAAGGAGAACGGCCCACAAACATCCACAAAGTTTCTAATATACTCATGGGGATCCTCATGAGCCAGCCCACCAAATGACCCTTTCAATTGCAAGAGTTGCAACATAGTACTTGTAATATGGAACACAACGTTCCCTTCAGCCGGAAGCAAGCGAATGGCACAAATTCCACCCATAAGAGTAGGGTCATTAGCATTAGGCTCATTGATAACATTGAGGTTGCCGATGTCATCTTAGTGGCCCACTTGGCTACCATTGCTTTCGTTCACATTCATACTCTATGTTTCAAGACACAAATAAGCAAACCAAAACTAAAAATAAGTGGATTTAACTATAACTAACCAGAACAAAATTCAACTTAATTAAAGAATCTTAAACAACACCACTCCCCGGCAGCGGCGCCATTTTGATTAACATTTCAAGGACACTTCATCCAATTCTAAGTGTCAACGATCGCTAGACAGTATAATAACCCAACTAAATGAGTTGGGGTCAAATCTCACAAGGAGCGGTACATGTTTAAGATTCAATAGGAAAGTATGAATATGCTCAAGTCAATCATAGAAATAGATGTTTACGAATAAAAACATAATTCAAATTAGGGGTGACACGAATGTCAAATAACAGAGGGGTTTTGGTTTCAACTATCAACTACAGCAACAACAAATAATACTAATTAACAAATATTAAGACACGTTCTTGGGATGTGATTTGATTATAGGCTAATATAAACAAATGAGTAATTGAAACTGTTAGAAAATAGTTATAAATCAGTGAATAGGCTAGTCTATAGAGGAGGTAAACTTTCTCTCGAACAATTTATCCCGAATCAAGTTGGTTTCTCACGAACACCAACAAGCAAGCAAAATAAGAACAACATATGCCTTAGTCCATTCACTCTCTCGAGCTGAATGTGTGGAAAAGAGTTTAGGATTCACTCTCTCGATCTGAACCCATAACAACCTAATACCCATAGACCATCAATCAATAATCTTGGTTTTAAAACCTCTCTCTCGAGCAAGCCAAAAATACGAAGGTAGAACTGCATTTGCAACTACAATCCTTTAATTTAAGCCACAATTAATTATTGAAATCACTTCTAAATAGCATTTAAACTAACAATTAGCAATACCCATAAGCTAAATCAACCCATAATCACACCCCAAGAATTGGGGCTTTAGCTAGATATCATAAAAAGATAAAAATCGTTACCAAATTGTGTTTCCATCGACTCGGTAAGATTAATTTTGTCTTTACAAAGGTTCAAATTGAAGAATCTCAAAGACCCACTTCCAATTTCTCAAAAATGGAAAACTTCAATTCTTCAAAGCTAAGGAAAACTTGTCTCAATACTCTGAGTTCAAACTGAAAATTAAGCTAATGAATGTTCAAAATAAAAATTGATATAAAACTAGATGTTCAAAAATGTATTTATAGTCGCCAAAATTATGCTGCGAAGGGCCATTCGACACAGTAAGTCGTGCTCGTCAATGAGCTCAGCGATCCGCCCTTTGGTCAGTTCCATCACCTTTTTGCTTTGGCCTTCAGCATCCTCAAGTTTTGTAACTTTAGGTGATCTAACTCTGCATCGCGAAATCACTTGCCGACTGCTCCTTTCCCTCGCCAATTTGGTTTTCTCCTTCAGGGCTTGGCACACTGGATCTTTAGGGGAGATGGTGGCCATTCGGTGACTCGCCAAAGGGACTTGGCGATCACCAAGCCTTCATTTCTTCCTTCTTTCAGCTCGCTTTGTTCCTTTTTGTAAATTAGTGTCCATGGTTTGTTCCTCAATCCAAATACCTGGAAATAAAGGATTTTACATCAGTTATTGTCACAAAAGAGCATTTGAGGACACTAAATATATCCAATTAAGGCCCTAAATGAATCCAAATTGTGGACTCATCAACACCCCCAAGGCACCGATGCCACTCATTTGGCAAAGCTAACTCATTAGCAACCTTACCACTTGTCTCAAGATTTCTCATGGGCCTACAAAACGGGGACTAAGATTCCTTTTCATACTAAACTCACTACACCTTTCATAGATGGGATGTTTCAAGTAAGCCCAAGTCACAAACATTAGGATCACACAATGACCTTGCTATCTAAGCACACTATCTCCCCCTTGGGTGGAAGCCTCAACGGACTTTCTAAGCACCATTTTCTTCAATTATACTAAGGTCGGATCAATACATTGCTTACTTTCACATCTAATACAAAAGACGATCTAGAACCACCTTAAACCATAACACTACCCTTGGTAGAGTCCACTAACCGAACATATCTAGGTATTATCTAAACACCCTACTCATAATGACCATACCTAAGATCAATCTTAAAAACATAACTAACTCTTTGGAGTTGGTCAACACTTGAACCTCTCTCCCTCACCTTAACTAGGTGGTACATCCAACCCTCAAAGTCAACTTCAAGACAAGACATAACCCAAACTTATGACATAAAATTCCTCCCTTCCACTCTCAGATAGGCTCATTCGGGAACTAACAATTGACTATACGGGTTCTACAATCACATAGGGGCATAATAGGAGTGCAACCAAGACATAAAAAAATGACATCAAAATCTAACAAAGCATAAGCAATCAATTAAGAAGATATCAACATACCGGGATCCACATTTAGAGCTCACTCATGGTCACCTCTAGCTTGAAATGCATAGAACAAGTTTTGCGTAGGAGCATCTTCTCTTCCTTTAGCCCTTGCCTTAGGATAATTCCTCATTTGGTGACCACTTTCACCACAACTAAAGCAACCCTCCATGCCGGCTAAACATCTACCCTCATGTCTCTTTCCACACCTAGCACAAGTAGGCCATAGGAATTTATTACTAATTCCTTGTGGCTTAGGGTTAGGCACCCTATCCTCATTATGCCTAGGAGCATGGGAAACACCTTACCCGAAAGACCTTTGTCGATTCCTAGAACGACCATGTCCATCGGACCCATCATAGGAGAACTTATCATCATTTATTCTAGACCTCTTTTTCTCCTTAGATCTCCCTTTTTGCTTTGCCTCCTCAATTTGTAGGGCATGAATCATAAGACGAGCAATATCCATATCCTGAACAAGCATAGTTGTAGGGCAATCTTTCACCACTAGATCGTACACTCCTGACACAAACTTACTCATCCTAGTTCTACGATCTGCCACAATAGAAGGAGCATACTTGGATAGTTGGGTAAACCTCAAGGCATAATCCTTAACACTCATGCTACCTTGCCTAAGGTTAATGAACTCAAGCACCTTAGCCTCTCTTATATCTAGAGGGAAAAACCTATCAAGAAAAGCATTTTTAAACCTTTCCCATTCCATGGGACCCATCTCTACCGTTCTTGCTTCTTACCATTGATTAAACCAAACTTGAGCAACTCCCTTATGTTGGTAAGCGACCAATTCCGCCTTCTCTACCAGAGTAACTCCCATAATATCTAGCACCTTATGAACCTCATCTATAAACTCTTGGGGATCTTCCTCTATATTTGAACCATAAAACTCTCGAGGGTTCATCCTAGTAAAGTCTCTCACTGTTGAAGCCGTCATACCCACATTTGGGTTCACAGAGCTACTACCTCTCTATTGGCTTGGGCAGTCACGGCTTAAACCAACACTTGAAAAGCCGACCTAAACTCCGCATCAGTCACATTCTCACCCAATGGGTCAATCAGAGCTTGCAGAGGAGCTTCCTCATCCACCATGTCTTCCTCAGTCCTTCTAGCATTTGCCCTTGTATTAGCCATATCCTAGTCTATTGGGGTAAGGATTACGAGAAAGACCTTATAGAGTTAAACTCTATGGCACGACTTAGAGAAGTGAAAAAGTGAGATTTCCTAATCATCTAAAACCTTCCCATTCATAAATGTGGCGCACTTCACACTTATGAACAAGACTCTACTAGACGTGGTTTTGAGATATCTTAGAACCATTCTAAACCTTGTTCTCTGATTACCAAGTTTGTACCATGGGTCGTGACAAGGAGTACAAGACCCCGAGAGGCCTCAAAAAATCCCCTTAGCATATCATAATATACAGCAATAAAAATGATGTGGAAATTTAAAACATTTTCCATAAAATCAATGTAACACCCTAGAAATTCTATGACTTAAGTTAGAGCCTCACCTTATGAATAATGACTTAAAAAAAGTAAAAATGATGTTTCTAACCCTAAATTAATGCAATTGACTTGGTTTGGAAGAGTAAAAGTCTAAATGTAAAGAAACGACCACGACGTCCGAAAACTAGAGAAGAATGTGTTCTAGTGTGTCCTTAGGTTTTGGGCAGGTTTGGGAGTATTGTATGATGGTATAATCTTGTTAAAAGGTTTAAATTAGGCAAATGTATGTTTTTAGGGTCAAAATGTTTGAATACGACTTCCCGAGGCCACCCTAAGGGACCCCGAAGAGGACCCAAACCTTGGCCAAGCAAGCTGTCAAGGCAACTTGCAAATTGCACTTGGAGGGAACAGCACCGTGTCGCGGACTAGCTCCCCCAAGGAGCAAAAAGTTAGTTCGCGACGCGGTCGTGTCGCAAAATCTATTGTCTCAAAATTTAATTCCAAATATATTCGGGGAAAAGCTCCGCGTCGCAGACTTGTTCCGCGACGAAAATGCAGAAATTGATTTTTACTTCATTAAAGAATCCAACTAAGTGAGGGGTATTTCGGGTACTTTAGGGGACGTGTATATAATGATTTTTAAGTCAATTTACCTCACCTTTATCACTCAAACACAAAACCTAAAAGATCAAAACCTAAAGTTCCTCCTTCTCTCTACTCTCTCTCTCTTCTCAAGAACTCCATTGAAGAAGATTGGAGCTTCAAGAAGAAGACCAACTCTCCAAGGTTTCAACTCGGATTTTCGTGGTTAATTCGTCAATGAGGTATGGTTGCTTATCACTTTTGGGATTCCTTTCCCCAAGATTCCCCTTCAAGATGAATTTCAAAATCTCAAATTTCTAGGTTTCAATCCAAAAACGTGGGTCTTCTTTCTAAAGTAAAATTGATATTATAAACTGACTTTGATTGATGTTATATGAATAATTATGGATGAATTTATGTTGTATTGGTGGTTTCTTGAAGAATTCCCCATGAGACCCGTGTTTCTCCTTCTTTTCCTAATTCTAACCCTAGTTTGTGTTTGATATTGATTGAAGGCTATGAATTAAATGTGATGATATGTAATTCATATTTGTATGATGATTCTTCCCTAGGTTATGTGTAATTTCTATGAAATTAAGGTTGAGTCTTTGAATGAAGCCTTCAAGGCTATGAATGGAATTTGTCAATTGCTTATATTGATGTTGATTATGTTATTACTTCATGAATTACCTTGTATTATGTATTGGTTATAAATTTTTTGGTAATTGAAGTATGGATGTCCCATGAAGGGCAAGAAGGTATGAACATTGGTTCTTCTTTGAACTCAAGTTTGAAAGGTGAATTACTTAGATTGTAATGATGCTATACCTAATGTGTTCTTGTGGTGTTGATGACCAAGTTTCCTCATCCTTAACCCTCTACACTTGAATTAGCTATGAAGTATGTATGCATATTATGGTATGATTGCTATATGATTGAAAGGTAGTTTTCATGAGTATAGTGTAATGTAAAGTGAAAGGTTTACTCACCTGCTAAGTGTTTCTAAAGTGAAAGGATTGTTACTCACTTATCAACACATATGAGCTATTATGGTAAAATGTCTACATATGAGTCTAGTAAAGGCTAATGTGAACTTATGTGATGACTAAAGATGATTACAAAAGGGAATTACATGCTTAGTACCGAAATGGCATGTAAATGAGATAGGGGTCTCACGTTTAGTAAGTCCGACTCCCTACATGGGTTTCCTCACATTTAGCAAGTTCGAACTACCCACGGTATGTGTTGTCTCATGAGATGGAAACCCCCATGTTTAGTAAGTTAGGGTTTCTAGAAGAAATCTCCTTGACCCTTAACTATGTTCCCACATAGGACTCTAGCTTAGTGGATCCACCTAGATAGCTATGTATGAATGGTTACACCTTAGGCAAGTATTAACCTTGTCTTTTCGGTGTGGGAGTAGAACACCGGATTCCATGTGGCTCTCATGGTCTATGTCGATTATTGCAATATTTCCCTAATGTAAAGGTAAATGAAGGTATGAAAGGTGTGAACTCTTACTAGGGATTTCTTAAGTGATTATATATAGTGTAAGGGAGGGTATGGGACTTCTCTTGCATATTGCACTTGTGAGATCCTAAGAGATAGTTGTAGTAGTTTTCTCTTATGATTATGATGATTATGACTTATATATGTTAAAGCTATGTTATGTATGATCATTATGAATATGGTAAGTTATAATGAAATATGATCTTATGAATGTATGCATGAAATAGGTTGCTTAATGTGATACTTGGCTTTGAATAAGATTATGGGTTTCTATTATTTGTGTTGCACTAGTATTGCTTGGGTTGCCTACATTTTGGGATGATATTATGTTGGTTTGGATTATGATGCTTACTTTGTGTGCATATTGGATTTACTTGGTAAAAAGCATGTTTTGACTAAATGTCCTTTTATACATGTTTCAATGGTTTTTAAGCATAGTAGCCATACTTAGTATGTGTATTGTACTAACCCATATTTTATCCCTTTTCCCTAAACATTTAGATTCGGGCCCCTGAGGATTCAAGCTTGCTTCTTAAGACACTTGGAGTTGCTTCCCCAAGTTGGTAAGTCCTCAAGTCCGAGGACAAGATCCTATGATCTAGCTTCTATGTTTAGTTATTTTCTTATCTTGAAAGACATCGTTGTACTTTCCTATTTCAAGACA
>JAJOOH010012493.1:0-18813 GCA_029582605.1 Solanum gracilifrons
TATATATATATATATATATATGTATATAATTATTTTTAAAAAACTCCATAATTTTTATTAACCGTCCGATCGACCCAAATTAATCAAGACCTTTCTTCCTCCCTAAAGACCCCAACGTTTCTCCCCTTCCCCATAAAGAAAAAGAAACGTTTGTTTCTTCTTTTCCCCAAAATAGTGCAAGCCGCTTAGCTTTTTCCCTAGACCACGCCCCCTAGTTCTTCATCTTCCCCAACATTCTCTTTACTTTTTCAAGAAAAGGACGACGCTCCTTACTCTTTCTCCTCCTTCCCCTGACGCTGCACGCCTCCTCCTTCCCCATGCCAGAAGATCCCTCCCATAAAGAACGGCTTCGGACCGCCGAAAAACAACAATTTCCGGCGATCTCCAATATTATCTCTGCCGTCCATCAATCACACTCCCTTTTCTATCAACTTTACATCTTTTTCGATTTATTTTTTACCCAAATTAGGCCTAGAAGTCTCGACCATCATCATTGCTCCTCCTAAAAAGTGGGGGATGCGAAGAACCATTAGATTTTAGTTCGTCTCACCCTTAATCTTATGGGTATGAGAGTGGAAACCTCTCCAAAATTACAGATAAAAGACCCCTTGGGTTCTCAATCGAAGGGGCAGGGGAAAAATTCTCAAAAATCCAGAAAACGGGATAAGAACAGCATCAAAATATAAAAAAAAACGACCTAACGACATCTGGAAAAATTGGAAGATCTAAGATTGACAGAAAAAAGGGAAAAAGGCACATTTCAAGCATTAAGTTTCAGAATTATTCGATCTTCTTTCATCTCTCTGTTCTTTTTTTTTTAATTTTGAATTCGAGTTTCAAGAGTACGTTTGAAGTTTGAATCTCTTGATGTAAAAACTCTTGTTTGCTGCCAAACACAATGTCAGTAATTCTTTTATTTTATTTTTTCTTTTCGATTCCAGTATGTTGCTCATAGTTGGGATATTTTGTGTGAACTTTGCTTACTGGTAATTGACAGTATTGTTCTGTTTCTAGATGTCATTTGCTTTTACAAATTCTATACTTTGTAATAAGGAGATCTTCTTTAGGCATAATTGAATATGACTTCTTTTAGTTGTTTGCAATCACTAGTATGTCTCATTTGAGGTTTTTGATTGTATAGGATGCTAGTTTATTTTTGGTTTATTCTTATATGGGTTCTTGTCTTGTTTGACACAAACTATGGTCTGAAATCTCACTCGTGTTTGAGTTACGGGTTGCATTATGTCCAATGATTATGAGTTTGAGGTTCATTTTGTTGTAATTTAGATCAGTATTTTGTGAACTGCTGCAGGCTGTTTATATTTTTTTTTTCATTTTTCAGATCAATAAGAATTATGTCCTCATGCGTAAAAATGACATACACTTTATCCTCAAAATTGACTATTTTGATTAAGTAGCAGCAAATCTTGAAAGTTTAAAAAAAATTATCTTCCTGCACTTTCTTTGTTACAATGAGATGTTGCAGCATAAGATTTGATCATAATTATTTATCTTATTCCTTATGTGACTTTTCTATTTATATTAGTTCATTCTTTGTTTTATTTACGGTATCTTTTGCATAAGATTTTATCCACTCCTTAAGTTAGGTACATTCGGAATGCTATCGTTATTTTATGATTTAAGTATACCATTTTGGTATTCTTTTTTTAGTGTATACTTACATTATTTCACCAATTACTAATCTTTATATCTTTTCTTCTTCTTACATTTCATGTACAACCGGAGAGTTGGAGTTTCTACTTTGAAACTCGTTATTGGCCTAAGATGTTAGGCCAACAACAATTAGGATCATCGCGATGCTTGGAGTCTCGTAAATAGGAGTCTAATGTTCCTCAGCCTTCCTTTTGTTGCCCTTATGTTTTTTATATGTTGGCTAACTTTTACTCTTAAGTTTCGTCGTCCTACTTATATTGCTTTGATATGTTGGCTAACCTTCACTCATAAGTTTTTGATATATTGCTTGTCTTTTTTTTTTTTAAGATTATTCATGTGAGACAATATTTGTTTGCTTGTAAATTTAGTTGAAACATTTTTAGAACAAATGACGCAAAAACTTTTTTTTAAGAAATGGGTTAGCATTTTTACCTATAATACTTTTTTTACATTTTTTTTTTAGTTGAAGAGAAGGGGCTTATAGTTTAAGAATTTTCCAAACAAAGTTTCAAAGGTTAAAATAATACTAGTGTCTCAAAATTGGGGAAAAGAAGTATATATCGACTTAGGCACTTAAGGAATAGGAAAACTTATTGTCTAAAACTCTCTATTGAAATTTTAAAAGGGTGAAATAATTTTCATTTAGGTATCTAAGTAGAAAAAATAAAATTCATGAATTGGGACTCCCAAATAAGTTTAGAGGTACATAAAGGCTAAAACTAATTAACTTTAAAATAATTAACTTGTGGAATTATATTTTTTTTTAAAAGAAATAAGTAGGGAATTAGGCTTATATTTAAAAAAAAATATAACTATAGAATAAGGCTCAATAGTTTAGGCCTATTTTTATACTCTTTACATCACCCCTTTATAAAATATATTGATTATTCTTACTTTTTTGAATCAAACATTGCTAAAAACTATTTTATCTTTTAACATGCCATTTCAAAATTTTAGATATGCCAACAGGTTCAAATACAAGGTACATACATATATATGTCATACATATAAAAGTATATATTCTATATTTTCTCCACATAACCTAAAATTATCTACTATCTCTTTTGCTAATGTTATTTATTTATTTTTATAATTTATAAATGCCTACATTTAAATATACATATTACTTTACTACATATAATCTATCGTCAATTTGTCTATACATGTAAATAAATAATAAGTGTTCATATGTTCTAAACAACTTACATGTATATACTATACTTTATAATAAACATAATTTTAGATCATAAACTCTATCTAATATTTTAACATTTAGTATCTTTATTATTATTATTATTTTATTTTTTTAGGAAACTCTATTTTTATCCAAATTACATATTACATATTTACACTCCACTACTATCTTATTTTATTTTTCACGTCTTAATGAAATGACATATTTTCATAAATTCATCATCTATATATTTCATAGGATAACTATACTATCTATATTTTTTAACATATAAAAATTAACATACTTTTAAGTACATCTATTCATTTATTTTACAATATGATAAAAATACTACTATTAAATCTATTTTATAAGACATATATATGTCGTATCTTGTATTTTTCTCTCTTTTAAAAAAACAAAAAAAAACTAACCAATTAACTTATCATTGATTTTTAAAGCAAATAAATAAACAAGTTTTCCTAATTATATTTTTCTAAATTGAGTTTAAGGACTATCTTCGAATAGGCTCTGAGGGATGCTTAATACATTCGCTCAAGTAATCAAAACTCTTACTCAGAATCTCACTGATTCGCAAATCAAAACAGAGTTTACATTTACATATAAAATGGTTTTCCTAATAATTTCCTTAAAATTTAGGTGGCGACTCTAAAACAAACAAAACAATTTTTTCAAAAAATAAGAGTGATAGCCATGTTATGTTGTGAACTGTTTCGGCTAGTTCGAAATAGGGTGCGACAGCTTGGCGACTCTGCTGGGGAATATACTTAGGTTTTTATCCTTAGAAAAACTCAATTTAGGAACAACGTTTGTGATTACGTGTTTATTTTTCAGTTTGCTATTGATATATTGCTTTGACTGAAAGGTCACAAGTAAAATCCAAGCTTGTGTTCCTTATTTGTTTTAAAATACTACTTGTTACTGCTTTTCCTACATTGTCATTTGCACATTCTATCGAGTCTTGGCCGTACACGCACACACTGTACACGCGAGGGGTGTTCCTGCTCTCCTCCAAATCTCTCTTTGGATTCCTTAGTTTCAGAGTTGGTGCAATTAAGGTAATGCACATTCTCGCAATTACTCAGTCCACTCTCAATCATATAGGGAAAAAAATCTTACTCTTAAAAAATAGGTCATGTTGCATAGCCTTAGGCAAGACAATATACGGTATTGTCGTTGCATTTAGGAAACTACCCAAATGTCAATGAGTTTCTTCTTTAAAACTCAACGACATAAACTCTGTGTGAAATTGATATAAATTATCCAAACTTAAACACTTAACGAATTTGGAACAAATAAACTCATCGTACCCTCTACCCTTTCTTTCAGATCCAAATCAACCAAAACCTTCCTGAGATCAGGATGATGACTAAGGTCCCCCGAACTTTGAAAGAATGGTGGAGAAACATTCGAGTAGCCTACGGAAATGAGATTATGCTACACTTAGGGTCGTTAATTGACTGCTGAATGTGGAGGCAAACAAGTCACTTATTACTCTATTGATTGAATTTTGGCAACCAATAACAGTGACCTTCCATTTCACAAATTTTGAAATCACACCAACATTGGAAGAGATAAGTCAAATTGCTGACTTACCGTTGGCTGGCAGAGTACCTTTGGCCCCGCACATTACATCAGGAATCAGTTTTCTCCAGTCTTTGGGTTTGAGGGTAGGCTAATATTTGCGAAGAGTTGATGAAGGATGGATCAAGTTGGATTATCTGTTTAAAAGGTTCGGTTGTCGAGATAGCTATGATAGGTTCCATCAAGAATTCTTCATCTCTAGGGTTGATTGGGAAAGACTCAAGGCTATTGTCTTCGTGACAACCTTTTTGGGTATTATGATTTTCCCAAAGAAAAAAGGGTGTGTCGACATCAACCTACTGCCTATGGTCATCTTTATGTTTAGGGGACCTATTAGAGTGACTATCGTACCCATGATCTTGGCAGAAATATTTCGATCATTATCCCTTTGCTCTAGAGGATATGATCACTTCAAATGAAGTAGCTTGTTGCTGCAGATTTGGGTGTTGGAACACTTTTATCAAAGACATACAGAAATTGGCGCTGAAGCAGACTTACACAACAAAATCAGAAACCATGCAACGAGATTGAGCATGCGGGATTCCCCAAATAATGAAGATGGTTGGCGCCTTTTCCTGACCTACCTCACAGGGAACCGCATTCAATGGTGACTACCGTGGGTCCATGGCCAAGCTTTGTTGAGAACTAACCAGGCCTACTTCATTGAGTTGATTGGGTTGGAAGGCTTCCATCCCTACGCACCTCTAAAAGTCCTCCGGCAGTTTGGGATTACCCAAGGTGTTCCTCTATGGTCAAATATGACATTGATAGAGGTCAATTATGAAGGAAGAATCCCGATCGAAAGGATCATTGCTTTGGTACAAGGATGGTGCGATATTCTTGACTCAGACATGAGGGTTGAATCGTGGTGCACACCTGAATATTATACATGGTTTCTAATGGGAGGAATTCTCGCTAGGCCTAGTTATGAAGGAATCTTGGGTTTCACAGACACTCAAAGGTCAAATCAAATTGGCATGAAGCTATTGAACCTCATGCACATCACTACGACCATGTATCAGCAGGTGACCCCAAGGTCTATCGACCATCTCATACAGGAAGTTGATGATGAACCAAATGAAGAGATGGAGGAAGGCCCAGAAGAAGATCCTAGAGAGCCAACTGAGAAGATGGAAGAGGATCCAGAAGAATACTCATAGCATTACCTTAATTTGTATAACCCTAGAGATGAATGAGTGATGCATATAGAGGATGAACCTGTTTCAACAATAGAAGACGCTCACTCGGAATATGGTTCCATAGGGTTTGATTAAAGGGAAGATTCAAACAACTGGGAATGGAAAATCGACGAATCCCCAGAGTATCACCCGGGTCCTTACTATGATGTGGACGATGATGATGATGATGCTCCAACTTGGCCGTAGATCGTCTTTCTTCTTTGAATTCCCTCATAAGTTCCTCAAAAGGCCATATGACATATCCCTCTTGTATGCCTTATGGCCACCCTTGTACTTTCATTTTTTCGGCTTCTGACCGCCTATATCGTTGTAATATCCAAACCGTAATCAATGAAGTTATGTTTGCTCCAAATCTAAAATGTGTTTAAATGGATCATTTATTATCAAACTAATTGCAACATAGGCCTACCTCAGGCAAAAAGAGGTTATTTATTAGGACGTGTTTTGAATGTCGCCGATTTGGCGTATATATGTGTTACATTTACTTATTTGTTACAGCTTTCAATATTTCCCAAACTAACATAGTTTCCCTTTCCCTTTGTTTTCTTTTCATTATTTATCCCCCAAAGTACGTTGATTTGTGTCGACTTGCAAACTGTCTGACTCACGATACAACCTTCAATCAAACGGAAAAATGACTGATAAAGACGAGTTCAATGCTGCCGCAAACATAATAATACCTATTGAGAATCCCGAAAGTTCTCAAAGTATAGCCAACATTCAAAACGACGAGAAAATGGCTCACATGGAACAAGAACTCGAGGTCTTGAGGGAAGAATTGCATCAAGTACGAGACTTGGCCAAACTGTCGGTGACCACTTTCCCTACTTTCAAGACACCTATCTACTTCCCAAAGGCTAACTTGCTTTGTGCCGACTTACCAAATCAACCCGAACTTAGTCAACAAGCTCCTACCCACGGTCGAGTCCCACCGGCTTCCCCAACCGCAATTAGGGCCGTTCCTGACCTTTCTAATCGCGGCCCTACCATACCTACAATGCAGCAGATACTTGGGGCACATGTCGCCGCTCCTTATGAGACACATGTTCCACCCGTATATGCCGTTGGAGCTCCTACCTTCACTATGCCAGCCGTGGTTAATGTCCCATACAGGGTCGATCAATATGAAGAAATGGAGAAAGATGCTCGGTTGAAAGAAGATGCGTCGATAAATGCCCAGCTTCATGTTCTGAGAAAAGCATTGAAAAGCTTACAAGTCACTAGAGGGACAGAGAGTCTGGATTATGATGACTTGTGCGTCCATCCAGACATTGACATGCCGGTCGGGAACAAACCACTGAAGTTTGACATGTTCGATGGATAGGGTGACCCTCACGCACATTTAAGGGCATACTGTGACAAGTTAGTCGGTGTAGGGAGAAATGAGAAGTTGAGGATGAAGTCTTTCATTCGGAGTCTGTCTGGAGAAGCTTTAACCTGGTATACTCGCCAAGACCCTTGCAAATGGCGTGACTGGCAGAAAATGGCCGAGGACTTCATGACTCATTTCAGATTCAATACTGAAATTACTGCTGATAGATTTTCATTGGCCAATATACAGAAGAAGCCATCTGAGAATTTCCAGGAATATGCACGACGTTGGAGAATTCAGGCCGCAAGGGTGCAACCACCACTAGATGAGAGTGAGCTCTTGAAGTACTTTATTCGAGCTCAAGAAGGTATCTACGTTGACAAGATGATGTCAATGATGGGTCAGAAGTTTGCAGAATTGGTCAAGATGGGAGACTTTATAGAGGAGGGTGTTAAATCTGGGAAGATTCAGTCTATGGTCGCGTTGTAAGCTGCAATTAGGGCTATACAAGCGGGTTCCATTGGTGGTATCAAAAAGAAAAAGGAGGATGTTTCAGCTGTCATTTACCAACAAGGAGGACCATCCCATTGATATCCCGACGATCTTCAAATCACTGCGCATACTTCATACGTCCCAGTATATAATACCCAACCACACTATAATCCACCCCAAGCACCAGCATACCAAAATCCTCCAAGACCATATGTCCCTGTCCAAGCACCAATCCACCAAAATAGACCAGCATATGCACCGAGACCACGTCCAAATCTTGAAGCTAGAAATGCTCGCGCTTACACATCGATTGTCGAACCCTACGCCCAATTATTTGAGAGGTTGAGGACAGCTGGAGTGCTGCAACCAGTTGAAGGAAAACTTCCTGATCCAATACCTCGTACTTTTGATGGGAACAAGCGATGTGCTTACCACTCGGGAGTGCAAGGACACGACACAGAAGATTGTTATGGTTTGAAGAACCAGATCGAGTCTTTGATCAGAGCAGGAGTAATCAAATGCACTCCAGCACCTCTTAATGTGAACAACAATCCCTTGCCAAACCATGAGAATCGGGAAGTCAACATGGTTATTTTGGATGACGAATATGGGGGCCCCGACTATCCAAACATAGATGAAGCGGATGCCATGACATCTTCGGCGCAACCTGTTATCACTGTTCAACTAAGGGAACCTTTGACTATCCAAAAATATCTCCCAAGAGTTGTAGTGACCACTCTAATTGCTAAGAAGCCTAAGTATGACACCAAAGCAGTCCCTTGGGACTATCGAGCAAATGCCAAGGGCAAGATGATCGACACTGCCGTGGCTCAAGGGATGACTTGGTCGGGGAGGTGTTATGCCCCAGAGGACCTAAATTAAAGAGTTCTCGGAAAAGAACAAAATCCAAAGAAGAATGTTACCAATGCGGAAGCCGCAGAGTGTTGGAAGAAGATGCGGTCTAAAGACTATTCGGTTGAAGAACAGTTGAAGAAGACGCCAACCCACATATCCATTTGGTCTTTGCTTATGAGTTCTGAAGCTCATAGGAATACTTTGATGGAGGTGTTAAGTGGAGTGATCATTCCAAAACAGACCACAAGTGAGACCTTAGCTACAACGATTTGAAGAATAGTGGAAGCTAACAAGATTTCTTTCCACGATGATGAGTTGCCTGTAAAAAGGGCTGGTCACAACAAATCGCTTCACATCGCAGTCAAATATTGTGATAAAATTATGACTCGAGTTTTAATTGATGGTGGTTCTGGATGCAACATCTATCCTTTCACCACTTTGAGGGATTTAGGCGTTAATATGAGAGATACAAGGGAAAGTCGTGTGAAAGTCAGAGCTTTTGATGGAGCGCATAGAAGTGTCATCGGAGAGATACATCTCATATTGAAGGTGAGGCCGGCTAAATTCCCCATTCTATTTCAAGTGATGGACGTATCGTCCAACTACAACCTGTTATTGGGAAGACCATGGGTTCACATGGCAAGAGCGGTTCCTTCCACTCTTCATCAATGTGTAAAGTTTGAGTGGGGACGCACAGAACTTACCGTCCACGGAGAGCTCAGTCACCCCATTCATTCTGTTAATTCTATCCCAGTCACCGACGAGTTAGACGGAGCCACTTTTCACACTTTGGAAATCATGCAAGCTATAAGGGTCAATGAGGAAGCAGAGCCCGAAGATACCAAATTGTCAAGTGCAGCAAAAATGATTGCGTCAGAAATGTTGAAGTATGGATATCAGCCTAAGAATGGACTTGGACCTAAGTCCAATGGTATAGTTGAGCCAATCCAGCTGAAGCATCAGAGAGACACCAACGGACTCAGATATGAGTCTGCCTCGGGAAGGGACCACCACGGGACAAGAAATACAATCTTTGTACCAGAACAAGCTTTGATTTCATATCAAGCCGGCATTGATGACATCATGGAAGGAATAGGCAATCTGTTCGTGGCCATGGCTGGAGAAGACGAAGGGATAAATCTCAACAAGTTGACTATTTGTGATGCCAAACCTGGAGAAATCTTGCAGAATTGGACCATCAGCCCGTCCCTGTTTCAACCAGAGTCCTGGTAGTGTGGAAAAGTAGCCTTAATTTTTAAAATTCTCATTATCAAACTGAGGCTTGAATCATGCCTAATATTTTGTTGCTTGCCTCTTCTAAAAAGCTAGAATGCTTTGAAATAAAAAGTCTTTATTTTCTTTTTAAAAAATTCTCATTATTTTAAATATATATTTATCTTTACTTACCTTTTGCACTTTTCAGCACTCATATTAATAAAAATCCTCGTTCAACGGTTATGACATGTACCGAATCCACCGAGCAAGGTGAAAGCGATGAACAAGATCACGAAGAGTACGATTAAAGCATGATGCCGAAAAATCTACCGCATGAGATCAAGCAAGTTGAAAGTCAGAAAAAACCCAATATGGATGAAACAGAAGTAGTCAACTTAGGAGATGAGGAAATCGTGAAGAAAACGTGAGTCAGCATACATTTAGAGACTGAAAGAAATCAAGAGTTAATAGAGTTGCTTAAGCAGTATGTTGACGTATTTGCTTGGTCTTATGATGGCATGCTAGGATTAAGCACTGATATTATCTCGCACAAATTATCGACTGACCCCACTTGTCTACCGTTAAGAAAAAGACAAGAAAATTCAAGCCAGATTTGAGCTTAAGGATCAAGGAGGAGGTAACTAAGCAAATTGAGGCGAAGATTCTAAGGATCACAAATTACCCCACATGGTTCGCCAATATTGTACCTATGCCAAAAAAGGATGGAAAATCAGAATATGTGTGGACTATCGAGATCTCAACGGGGCCAGTCCTAAGGATGATTTTCCTCTTCCAAATATTCATATACTCATCGATAACTGTGCAAAACATGAGTTGCAATCATTTGTCGATTGCTTTGCAGGATATCACCAAATCCTGATGGATGAAAATGATGCAGATAAGACAGCGTTTATCACTCCATGGGGAGTGTATTGCTACAGAATAATGTCATTTGGTCTAAAAAATCTCGGTGCAACCTACATGAGGGCCATGACTACCCTTTTTCACGATATGATCCACAAGGAAATTGAAGTGTACGTGGATGATGTCGTTATCAAATCCTAAAGAAGTTCAGACCACTTGGATGACTTACGAAAGTTCTTCAAGAGGTTGCGTAAGTGTAATCTAAAGTTGAATCCAACAAAGTGTGCATTTGGAGTACCCGTGGGAAAACTATTGGGATTTATCGTTAGCAGGAAAGGCATAGAGTTGGATCCATCAAAGATAAAGGCAATCCAAGAGCTACCTCCACCCAAGACCAAGAAGGACGTGATGAGTTTCTTGGGAAGACTGAATTACATCAGTTGGTTCATAGCTTAATCCACAGTGATCTGTGCACCCATATTCAAGTTACTAAAGAAGGATGCTGCCACGAAATGGATCGAGGAATGCCAAAGGGCTTTCGAAAGAATCAAAGAATACTTGTCCAACCCACCAGTATTGGTCCCACCAGAGCCTGGAAAGCCTTTGTTATTGTATCTATCTGTCATGGATAATGCATTTGGATGTGTATTGGGGCATGATGAGACAGGTAGAAGAGAGCAAGCCATTTACTATCTGAGCAAGAAGTTCACACCGTACGAGGCAAGATACACCTTGTTAGAACAAACATGTTGCGCTTTGACTTGGATTGCGCAAAAATTTAGGCATTACCTGTCTGCATACACCACATACTTGATCTCAAGAATAGATCCACTTATGTACATCTTTCAAAAACCAATGCCTACAGGTAAGCTGGCAAAGTGGCAAATTTTGTTGAGCGAGTTTGATATCGTGTACGTGACACAAAAAGCCATCAAAGGACAAGCCTTGGCTGATCACCTCGCATAAAACCCGGTGGATCATGACTACAAGCCGCTCACGACCTACTTCCCTGATGAAGAGGTTTTGTTTATAGGAGAAGACATATCAGAGTCGTATGATGGATGGAGGATGTTCATTGATGAAGCATTAAACTCTATTGGAGGTGGAATAGGAGCGGTCTTAATTTCAGAAACAGGTCAGTATTACCCAATCTCAGCTAAGATTAGGTTCTATTGTACCAATAACATGGCGGAATATGAAGCTTGTATTCTTAGACTCAGGATGGCCATTGACATGAACATCAAAGAACTCTTGGTGATAGGAGATTCCGACTTATTGGTTCATGAAGTGCAATGACAATGGACCACTAAGAATGTCAAGATCCTTCCTTATCTGCATTACATAAAAGAGTTGAGTAGGAGATTTACAAGGATTGAGTTCAAGCATGTCCCTCGAGCTCAAAATGAGTTTGCCGATGCTTTGGAAACATTGTCCTCGATGATTCAACACCCAGACAAGAATTGCATTGACCCTATTGATATAGAGATACATGATCAACATGCTTACTGTTTTCATGTATATGAGGAGCTGGATGGAAAACCCTGGTACTATGACATCAGAAGATTGATAGAAGCACAAGAATATCCTGAAAATACTACAAGCAAGCAGAAACGGACTTTGAGGAGGATGGCCAATCATTTCTTCCTTAACGGAGAAATCCTATATAGGAAAACTTCAGATTTAAGATTGCTGAGGTGTGTCGATGCCGCAGAAGCGACAAGGCTTTTGGAAGAGATACATGCAGGAACATGCGGACCTCACATGAATGGGTTCACTTTGGCAAAGAAGATTCTAAGAGCTGGATATTTTTGGATGACCATGGAGAGAGATAGCATCCGGTATGTGCAAAAGTGTCATCAGTGTCAAGTGCATGGAGATTTTATACGGGTTCCACCGAATGAGCTCAATGTGATGGGGTCCCCTTGGCCATTTGCCGCTTGGGGCATGGATGTTATTGGACCCATAGAGCCTCCCGCGTCAAATGGACATCGTTTCATCCTGGTGGCTATCGATTATTTCGAAGCTTCGACATACAAGGCAGCGACAAAGAAGGTGGTAGCAGACTTTGTTCGCAACAATATAGTTTGTCGGTTTGGAATTCCAGAATCAATCATAATAGATAATGCAACCAACCTCAACAACGATCTTATGAGGGAAACTTGCGAAATGTTCAAGATTGCTCACCGAAATTCCACAGTTTACCGGCCACAGATGAATGGGGCTGTTGAGGCTGCAAATAACAATATCAAGAAGATTTTAAGGAAAATAGTGGACGGTCAGGCAATGGCATGAGAAGCTACCATATACTTTGCTCGTTTTTCGCACCATAATCAGAACATCAACTGGGGCAAATCCTTATATGTTGGTTTATGGTTTAGAAGCAGTAATACCCGTTGAGGTGGAAATACCATCTTTAAGGATTATCCAAGAGGTTGGTCTGGACGATGCAGAATGGATACATAGCAGGCATGAACAATTAATGTTCATCGATGAAAAGAGGATGGACGCGGTTTGTCATGGCCAACTCTATCAAAACAGAATGATCAAAGCGTTCAACAAGAAAGTCAAACCTCGACAGTTCACACCGGGGTAGTTAGTATTGAAGAAGATCTTTCCTCACCAAGGAGTAGCCAAAGGGAAATTTGCACCAAATTGGCAAGGACCCTACATGGTTCATAGAGTACTCTCTGGAGGAGCGGCAATCTTAGCAGAAATGGACGGCAGAGTAAGCCCAAAGCCAATCAATTCAGACGCCATCAAGAAATACTACATCTGAAGACCTAAAGATTAGTGCTTATTTTGTGTACTTTTGCATTTTTCAATGTAACAGAACTACGTATAGACCTGACTTTCCACGATTGGGTACGTAGGCAACCCACATCGGATTCGGTCTCCCTTAGAAAACCCAAAATCATCATTTCCATGTATTTAGAACTACGCTCGACCTGAATTCCCTCGGTGGGATACGTAGGCAATCCTTGTCGGATTCGGTCCCTTGTATTTCATATTTTCACTTTCACTTTTTATTTGAACTACGTCCTGACCTCATTCCACTTGGATACGTAGGTAGCCTGAGTCAGGCTCGGTGATTTCATCATAAGTTTCTTACTTTTCCTTCATATTTTTCAGTCTTCTATTGTAATTGAACTACGTTACGACTTGATTCCATTTGGATACGTAGGCATCTTTCCACGGTTGGGTACGTAGGCAACCCACATCGGATTCGGTCTCCCTTAGAAAACCCAAAATCATCATTTCCATGTATTTAGAACTACGCTCGACCTGAATTCCCTCGGTGGGATACGTAGGCAATCCTTGTCGGATTCGGTCCCTTGTATTTCATATTTTCACTTTCATTTTTCATTTGAACTACGTCCTGACCTCATTCCACTTGGATACGTAGGTAGCCTGAGTCAGGCTCGGTGATTTCATCACAAGTTTCTTACTTTTCCTTCATATTTTTCAGTCTTCTATTGTAATTGAACTACGTTACGACCTGATTCCATTTGGATACGTAGGCAGCCTGAGTCAAGCTCGGTCATTGCATTACATAATTCTATTTCTCCCACTTGTATTCGAACTACATTATGATCTGATTCCTTTTTGGGGATACGTAGGCAGCCTGAGTCAGGCTCGATCAAATTCTCTCCATACCCTTAGGAAACATTCATCATAGTTAGCGTAACCTCAGAATATTGAAGAATATCGATCGTCACAGTGTCTGTAAAAATACTAGGAAAGCTTCATCAAAAAGGTAAAAGCTACAAGAGGCCTACGTTGGATATAGTCAACAAAATGGAAAGCTCGATGGACTTCGGAACATATATATATATATATACCTAATATATACGCAGTATACTTATTTTCTAGAAAAACAAGCTAATTCTTTTCAAAAATATTTTTCCACTCATCCACCTACCAACTCTCTAGGTTAAGAAACTATGTGTGGTACTGACGAGGTGTCGAAGGATTCTAGTGACGAGGCTTCAATCCGGAAGTCGATGCAAATCAACGCCCCCTCCCAAACTAAAATTTCTTTGAGTGTAGGAACACATGAATCAAGAAAATAACATCAAGTCTCGGGGCATGACCAGAAACGCCATTTGACTTCTCACGATCATAAGCCAAAATACTCTTTCTCTACTTCATTTCCTGGAAATACTTCAACTTGCATCTTATGACTAAAATATATTTTGTTTAAATCTTTGCAGGTACGCTCAAGTTCTAGATCAAATGCTGAAGAAAGAGGATCCTCATAGGAAAATAGGATAGTTAGCTTTCTTTCAAAATAACTTCACTAACTGGAGCTTGTAATCTAACCTCATCAACAACTCCGCCAATCGGGGACCACCGTCTAACAGCGCCAAACTCCACAAGTCCGGAGGTTGTACATAACAAGCATCGTCAAACTCCGCCACCCGGAGGTTGTACATAGCAAACATCGTCAAACTTCGCCAATCGGAGGCTGTACATAGCAAACATTGATCGAACTCCGCCAATCGAAGCCTGTATATAAGCAAAAGAGGCAACACTCCACCAATCGGAGACCACATCGTAGTGACGTCACTGAAGCTCCATCTATCGGGGGAAAGCACGCATAGAAACATTGTCACACTCCGACAATTAAATTTACATTACAATCTTTACATAGCCAGATACAGGCTTTTACATTACAACAACCCCGCCAGCCAGAGGCTTTACGTTACAAGCTTTACACAGCCGAATACAGGCTTTTACATTACAACAGCCCCGCCAGCCGGAGGCTTTACATTACAAGCTTTACACAGCCGAATACAGGCTTTTACATTACAACAGCCCCGCCAGCCGGAGGCTTTACATTACAAGCTTTACACAGCCAGATGTAGGCTTTTACATTACAACAGCCTCGCTAGTCGAGGGCCTCTACATTACAAGTTACTTTACCTACATCACACTCACAACACAAAAAGAGACATCAACAGTCGTTTGAACATCTACACTCTACTCTTTACATTACTATTTCAAATTATAATTTTTTCGAACCGCAACAGGTACTTTTCACCCTTTTACATGTTTTGCAGGACAAAGCATTACAACGAGGAACTCCCTCTAAGCAGCAAACTAGCATTACAACATGTTAGATTTTGATGTGATTTTGGGTATGGATTGGTTGCATGCATCTTATGCCTCTATTGATTATAGGACTCGGGTAGTAAAGTTCCAATTTCCAAATTCATAACGTGGAGTAGAAGCGTCGAAATAATGAGCTTATTTTTTTGTTGGAAAGACGACTTCGAGATCTTCAATCCATATAAAAATCACATCTGTAGGATTTACGGATTAATACAAATTTTTCTTCAAAGTTAGCTCAAAATCTGGGTGCTTGAATTTTTAGCTTTCTTCAGCTTTGCGCACATGTGGAAGAAAATTCATAACGTGGAGTAGGAGCGCCGGAATAATGAGCTTCTTTTTTTTGTTGGAAAGACGAATTCAAGATTTTGAATCCACATAAAAATCAGGTTTATTGGATTTACGGATTAATACAGATTTGTCTTCAAAGTCAGCTCAAAATCTGGGTGCTTGAATTTTCAGTTTTCTTCAGCTTTGCGCACATGTGGAAGAAAATTCATAACATGGAGTAGGAGAATCGGAATAATGAGATTCTTTTTTTGTTGGAAAGACAACTTCGAGATCTTGAATCCATATAAAAAATTCACGTCAATTGGATTTACGGATATACAGATTTGTCTTCAAAGTCAGCTCAAAATTCGGGTGCTTGAATTTTCAGCTTTCTTCAGCTTTGCGCACATGTGGAAGAAAATTCATAACGTAGAGTAGGAACGCCGAAATAATGAGCTTCTTATTTTTTTGAAAAGAAGACTTCGAGATCTTGAATCCATATAAAAATCACGTCTATTGGATTTACAGATTAATACAAATTTGTCTTCAAAGTCAACTCAAAATCTGGGTGCTTGAATTTTCATTTGAAAGAATTAGCATGATATTCACATGGCGACGTTTTTTTTTTTTTATTCTTATGACTGAACCTAAAGTAATAATACTCTAAGTTGCCTACGTACCTCAGTAAAGAGGATCAAGTCATTATGTAGTTCAGAGAGTGATTTTTATTATTATTATTATTATTATTTTTTTGTGTCCTAACTTTTGCCTAGGCCGCCTCTTTCGAGATTTTCAACCTAGCGGACATTTTTTTTTTGGGAGCCGTACATAGTTTATACTCTTGCGGGCCAGGAGTATGACGCCGCTTCAAGGATAGTACCTCTTCAAGAATTTTCCATTGATGGGACTAATCCGCAAGCCGTCTGCATCCACAATTTTGTAAGCTTCGCTTGAATAGACTTCTTAAATGACATATGGTTCGTCCCATTTTAATGTGAACTTGCTTTTCAATTTATGAGATATGATAATTGGTCTTCTTACCGCAAGGACTTGATCACCGACTTGGAAAGACCTTAGGCGAATCTTTTTATTGAAAGCACTCGAAAGACGAGCTTGATAGCACTCAAGCCTTTGTTGATCTTCCAACCTTTTCTCATCGAGAGATTCTAACTCTTCAAGGCGCAGACAAGCATTTTCTTCTTCAGTAAGTCCCTCTTGGATAGCAAGCCTCAATGACAGTATTTGTCGTTCAGGTGGAAGAACTGCTTCAGTTCCAAAAACAAGAGAATAAGGAGTTGTTTGAGTCGGCGTGCGATGAGTCGTCCGGTATGCCCAAAGAGATTCTTCTATTCTATCATGCCAATCCCTTTTAGATTTGGAGACGACCTTCTTTAACAAGTTGCACAAGGTCTTGTTAAATGCTTCAACTAGTCCATTTACAGCAATATAATACATTGATGAATTACGTTGCTTGAAGCCAAAAAGATCGCAGATCTTATCCATCAATTTATTGGTGAATGGCTTTCCATTATATGTTAGTATATCACTAGGAATGCCAAAACGGTAGATGATGTTCACCCTGATGAAGTTTGCAACATTTTCCTTCTTTACTTCTTTGAGGGCTACAGCCTCAGCCCATTTTGAGAAGTAATCTGTCGCAGCCAAGATGTACAAGTGACCACCAGAAGATTTAGGTAGTGGTCCAACCGCGTCTAGCCCCCAAGCATCAAATGGCCAAGATGCAACAGTCGGATGTAATACATCAGGAGGTTGGTGCATAAAGTTTCCATGAAATTGGCATGCTTGACATCTTCGAGCATAATCCAAGTAATCTTTTACCATTGTTGGCCAATGATACCCCATTCTTTTTATATGAAAGTGTAATTTGGGCCCAGATTGATGTGATCCACAAACTCCAGAATGTGCTTCTTGCATAGCTTGAATTGCTTCTTCTTCCCCCAAACAACGCAAGATGACTCCCTCGAATGATCTTCAATATAGAGTATCTTTGTAGTAAAGAAACCTAGGAGCACAACAACGAATTTCGGTCTTTCTATTTGGATCTTCTGGAAGTATATTATAACACAAGTAATCAATCAGAGCATGTCTCTAATCGACTATCTCAGCTTGTGAGACAGCTACAAGATGTTCAAATTTGCTTTCTTCATCCACATCCGGTGGTACTATCCATTTTTGGCAGATAGTGATTTGCACTTGATCAGGCAAAGTAAAAGTTGAAGCCAAAGCGACTAAGGCATCAGCTTTCTTATTTTCCTTTCTTGGAACATGTTGAAGAGTTACATCTCCGAGCCATCTAATCAATTGTTGTGCATAGTCATGATAGAGACGCAATTCTGGCTTTTTGACTTCATAGCTACCCAATAATTGAATGGTCATTAATTCAGAGTCTCCAAAAACTTGTAATTGCAATTGCTTCATATCGACCACCATTTCAAGCCCAAGTATTAAGGCTTGATACTCTGCAACATTATTGGAGCAACATTGCGTTAATGTGAAGGAATACAGCAAGATCTCCTCTCGAGAAGTGACAAATATCACCCCAGCGCCAGCTCCTTCGCGATGTGAGGCCCCATTAAAATACATCTTCCAAGGCGGTTGAACTTCAACAACCATTGCATCTTCATCATGTAATTCATGAGTGAGTTCCCAATCATCATGTATCGGGTGGTCTGCTAAGAAGTCTGTCAATGCTTGCCCTTTCACAGCCTTTTGAGGAACATACACAATTTCAAATTGTTAAAACTGGAGATACCATCTTGCTAGTCGATCATTGAGGACAGGTTTCGACATCAAAAATTTGATGGGGTTGGCTTTAGAAATAAAATGGACGACGTGAGCTTGAAAGTAGTGTTTCATCTTCTGAATTGAGAAGACTAAGGCCAAACATAGCTTTTCGATTGGCGAGTACTTCAACTTATTTGGTGTCATTATCCTACTCAAGTAGTAAAGGGAATTTTCTTTCCCTTTGCCATTCTCTTGGGCTAAGAGTGCTCCCACTGATCTTTCTTGAGCTGATATGTAAAGTA
>JAJOOH010012494.1:0-18776 GCA_029582605.1 Solanum gracilifrons
GAGGGGTTCCATTTTTCTCAAAACCATGGGTCAAAGGGGACTTTCTTGCACTTCTTGATTTACCTTCTTTTTTCACCACACCCCCAACCTAGGCTTTGGCCTAAGTTGGCTATTCAAACAAACCACAAATCATGAGGATTATGGGTAATGGATCAAGAAAGGTCACAATGTCATCAAGTTTCTTCCAAGAAAAGGTTAAGTCTCAAAGGGTGCTCAAACGGGGTTCACACACTCACAAGGTAGACCACAAAAGAGGTATAATATCAAATTGTTTCACACTCTTCAAAGTTTCCTAAGATTATGTCAAGAGATTGCCTCACTTAGTCAACCAGACCAACAAGGCAAATTCTAGGTGTCATCACACATGGTTCACGGTAAGCTCATCACACAAGGCATAGACACTAATGTCAAACAAGACTCCACACTTTCACTAGTGTGCAATGTTCATCACAAGAGACCTAATTTGATACTTGGCTAGTCACAACAAGATGCAAAGAGTTCACATATTGTCTATGCAACTTCATTTGGCCTCACATAGTTGCACATTCATTTTTGTTCGATTATAACCACTATTCAAGTCATCGGTATTGATCAAAACCGATACTCAAATTTACAAGAGAACAACCACTTTTTACCCAAACAAGAGGTGGCACAATTTTTTCGAAAGGGTCAAAAAAATCATTTATCATTTAAAACAAGGAGCCACAAGCTCAATCATTCACAAAAGCAGTGTAAAACACAATTATAGCTCAAAACCCAATATATAAACAAAACCAAAGAGTCACAAAATATCACAAAAAAGGTGGGTCTCACCCCACCACAAATAAAATTATTTGTCCTCAAATGCAAACAACAATATCCAACAGGCAAAATAAAAGCAATACAGAGAGGGAGGTAAAGAAGGATCATATCTACACAGTTACTCCATCTGTCTGGGCATCAGTACCCAATGCATCAGTTTGATCTTGGGCATCAGTGCCCGGAGTCACCTCAGAAGGGATAGCAGCTGCACTAGGATCAGCCAAGGGTGTATCCCGCAAAAAAGTATGAACAGCAGCATCTACCATGGCCTCCTTAGTCTTAGTAAGGCCTTCATATGAAGCTTCCTCAGCGACCTCGAGCATCTCATTATCAGTTTCCACCTCAGACTCAGGATCAGATGCTTTCTCAACTCTAACCTTATTTTCGGTGGTAGCCGCGGAGGCATATCTGGTGCATCTGGGATCTTCACCATCTCAAAAATCATGGACATGTCAGTGGACGTCAGTTGATCCACATCGCTCCTCAAAACAGTAATAGCGGCCTTCAGTGCCGTCACCTCCTCGGTGGCCCCTTGGCCATGCTCACACACCACTATCCTGGCCACAAGGGAGTCAATGGTAGCGCTCAATGGTGTCACAGCCTCGAGTCTGGTAGCCCGATGATCAGCAGAATGGTCAAGCTGCCACATCCAGAGTAATGAAGTTGAAGTGATCGGGGCCTAGGAGACAGCAGCAGGTCTAGGAGGTAGTGTAGCAGCAGAAGAACCTAGAGTGTCAGAAGGTACAGTACAAGAAGTACCTGAAGGCCCAGGAGCCAGAGTAGGCAAGGATACCTCTGCAGGTGTTGTCTTTGTATCTGTGACCGGGGAAGAGTCCATCGGGACTGCCTTCTTCCTCTCAGCCTGATCCTTTAGATATTCAGCCTCAATCCTCCAGCTATCAGTGGAGGATGTGGGAATCACTTCCACATCTTTCTTTGCATCTCTCAGAACTCGAGCCCATCTGCATAGCTCAGTGATCAACATTGGAAGGAAAGTGAGTTTTGGCATTGCTTGGCCCTCATGACCATCTCTTATGCTATAATCATCCCCAGATTTAGTCTCGTCCCATCAATGATGTAGCCTAGACAGGCTGCCTTGGCAATGCGGAGAATAGACTCATTTTGGGAAGGCATGATCGTGCTACTGATGAAGCCAAACCAATACCTCTCTGCTACGTTCAAGTCTTTCTTTTCTAGTGGAACCCCTGCCTCTAACCACTTCGGAGTGCCATCACATATCAACAGACCTAACCACTTCTTCATGTTGTCCAGCGTCTTTTTCCTGATCATATGTAGGCAGTCATCTTCCAGTCTCCTAGTGCACTCTAGGACAGGATTAATGGCAGGAAAATCGCATTGCACCCTCTTCCACCGGATAACTACATATTCAACTTGTTTAAATATTATTTCCTGCTTCTTCTTTTGTGGTATCAAGGCACTGTAGAACTCCTTAACCCAACTTGGTATATACGGGCCACGGGGTTTAGTGAAGATTTGGAACTTGTGAGATTTCAGGCAATCCATTATCTTCGGGTACCTATCGATCACCCCATCCGTGGATAGACGTTTTTTCTTAATAAATGTCCTCAACCCCTCTGTCTTTAATATGCTCATCGACTTGGAAGGAGGACCCTGTAAAGGAGGTGCTAGGACTATAGCCTTCTCTGGGAACTGGAGTAGGAGAAGTGGTGGGCTGAGGAGTCTTGATCCTAGACGGATCATTCATCCTTTTTGACCGCAGCTCTGCCCTCTGTGCTTCTACCAGTTCATCATCATCTGAAGCTACAATCTGAGGCTCCTGGTGCTCAACCTCACTCTCATAAGTAGTGAGGTGGGTGGCATATATGCCATCACTGTCGGAGCTGGCCTCCGGTGACGGTGTTGCTTTTCCTTCGCCTTTTCCCTTCCTACCAAATGTGGGAAGTTTGTTGGGTTTGGCCCTTGATGCAGTTGCATCCACATTTAGTGTTATCCCCTTAGCCTTCTTTCGGGGTGGCATGTTTCTACCTGCAACCTTAGGTCTAGCCATGTCTACAAGACATCGAGAGAAAAATTTAGAAACATTTCAATTAAAAATCATAGAAGAACATTGGCGAATTGTTGACACCTTTCGGGGAGCAAGGATTAGCCCGCCGAAAGTTGCAGTGCATATTAAGCTACATGGGTGTAGACAAAGTGTGATCAAGAAGACTTTCGGCAAGTTGCCGAGTGCCTTCGGCAACCTTAAGCTTCTCGCCGAAAGTTACAGAGTCAAACAACAAGTTTAGCATGAAATTAAAGGCAAGATGGAGACATTCAGCGACCTGTGAAGTGGTTCGGCGAGCTCGACCCAGCTCACCAAATGACCCAACGTGCCTACTTTCAACCCAACTTCTCGAATTTGATCCCGCAACCGCCGAAAACAAAATTAAAGCATGCACTAGGCAAATTAAAACAAGACCCATAACACCCATTACCTCGGGATACTCAGACTTCTCCTGGTTTTGCCAAATTTGGCTATTTGACGTCTTTTGCCCTTAAGAATGATGTCACCCACTCTATCATTGGGAAAATTACGTCATTTGGCACAACTATAGGCTACTTAGACTTCACCCAACTAGACCCAACAACATGCAAGCACAACCCCACACCATTTAACCAATTTTAAGGCACAAAAATACAGGAATTCGACATTATAAACATTACGGGCAAGATTATCAAATTAAAACCAAGCATTTAAACATTATAATCTTATCAGAGAGGCCCATCACATGACAACAAGATAAGATCATTTGCATAGGAGTACAAAATTGTTAAAAATAAACTCGGGGTTCGGAAAACCAACCTGTAATGCCAAATAATCAAGACTAAAATGCTAGGAGGCAAAGTAATTCCAATCCGAGCACAAATCAATGACTAAAATACTACTAGAAATGTGATAATATAGAAACTAAAGTGTGGGTGTGAGTTTTTGAAGTTCGAAAGTGAGGGAAAATGATGCGTTTGAAAGTTTAAACCTTTGTCCTTTTAAAAACCGTCCAGTTCTCGCCCATTTGGTGACACTAGTCGTGCTCACCGAACCACTCGGTGACATGCTGAGTTTTACAAGACCTCCAATTAATGTGGGGTCCAAACGGCGGACTAGATCGCGATTGCCGAACTGGCCGACAACTCGCCAATAATTTCTTGGGCTAGCTGAGTTTTACAGGCTCCACTTTAAAATTGTCTTGAGTCCAACGGCGGTCTGGGTCGGGATAACCAACCTCTTCAGCGATTCGCCGACTTGCACTTTTCAGCCACTTTCCATACTTCGACCTGCACATTCAACACACCATTATTGCGAACTTGAAAAGAAAGAAAATAAAACTTGGGTTGCCTCCCAAGCAGCGCCATAGTTAACATCGTGGCACTACTTCCCCACTCAATTTGACTTCGGGGTAGAGACAAGACAACGCATGACCCATTAGGGCATCCAGCCGCTGAATAGATATAGAGTGGGAAGCAGTCATCTCATTCAGTAGTAAGAGATTTTCTTTCATCCCATTCAACATTTTGTCGTGCTCTTCGACTTTATAGAGAATGAGAGAGAGCATTTCATCCATTTGTCCACCCTCGTACATTCTGGGCTTTAAACGCTCGTGAAGGGGAATGTATTGATCTTTGTTTTTGCCCTGAACTTCAAACTCCAAAATCATTTTGGTTAAATAGTCTAGCTGAGTTAATAAAGTGGCCAAATAGAGATCCCTTTCTACTTCTTGGCTGGCCTCAGTCATGTGATCAAGAAGTTGGGATACTACCACATAGGTTTGTCGTACAAGACCACCCGGGATAAGTTGATCAATCAATCACTTGTTCCCAGGAATAAGACTCCTATAGAAGCATTCTAGTAGAACTAAATCGGGAATCTCAAGAGTTGGGCATTGTATAAACAGTTCTTTAAACCTCAACCACGACTCATGAATTTGCTCCCTTTCTAATTTCTTAAAGATTAGGATGTTATCCCTGAACCTCATCACTTCTAACGGAAGGTGATCCATTTGTTCACAGTTACCATTTACACGCATTCTTCCTGCTTCAACACACAAACAAGCAAACCAAACTAAAATTAAGTAGAACGATAACTAACAAGAGCAAAATTCAACTTAACTAAAAATTCTCAAATAACACCACTCACCGGCACCGGTACCATTTTGATTTACGTATCATGACACTTCATCCAATACTACATGTCAACGATCATTCAATAGTAATATAACCCAACTAAGTGAGTTGGGGTCGAGTCCCAAAGGGAGTGGTTCGTAATTGAGAATCAATAGGCAAGTAAGAATATGCTCAAGTCAATCATATCTAGAAATATTTACGAATAAAAGCATGGTTTAAATTAGGTGTGACACAAGTGTCAAATATCAAGGGGGGTTTTGTTTGAACTATCAACTAAAACAGCATATAATCTGAAAATAACAATTATGGATATGAGATTCTTGTGATGTGATAGGATTATGGGCTAAGATATACAACTGGGTAATTGCAATTAATAATAAACAACTGTAAATTAGTGAATAACCTAGACTTTAATGGGGATAAACTTTCTCTCGGACAATTTACCCCTAATCAAATTGGTTTCTCTCGAATACCAATAAGCAGCAATTAAGCACAGCCTTCGCTTTGGTCCATTCACTCTCTCGAGCAGAATGTGTGGAAAAAGGTTTAGGGTTCACTCTCTTGAGCTGAACCCATAACAACCCAATACCCACAGGCCATCGATTCAGTAATTTTGGTTTCAAAAACTGTCTCTTAAGCAAGCCAAAAATACAAAGTTAAGATTATATTTGCAACTACAACCCATTAAATTCAACCACAATTACTGAACAGAAACACTTTTAAACAGCAATTAAACTATCAATTAACAATACCAAGCAATTATATCAACCCATAATCACATAATCACACCCCAAGAGTTGGGATTTAAGCTAAACATCATAAAAAGGTAAAAATTGTTACCAAGTTGTGTTTCCATCAACTGGGTAGGATTTATAGTCTTTACAGAGGTCTAAGATGAAGAATCTTCAACACCCACTTTGAATTTCTTAGAAATGAAAATCTTCAAATCTTCAAAGCTAAGGAAAAATGTCTCCAAAAACTCAGTTCTAAGCTCTCAACTTGAAAACTGAATAATAATGAAAACTACTGAATGTTAGATACTAAACTAAGAATTTTAAAATGTATTTATAGTCGGCCAAAAATGTGCTGCAAAGGACCATTCGGCTCAATAAGTCTAGATCGCCGATCCACTCGGTGATCTGCCCTTTGGTCAATTCCATCGCCTTTTTTCTTTGACCTTCAGCATCTTCAGGTTTTGTACTTTAGGCGATATGGAACTGCATCACCGAATCGTTCGATGACTCGCCGACTACTTCTTTCGATCGTAGACTTGATTTTCTCCTTTAGGGCTCGGCACACTCGAACATTAGGCGAGACAATGGCCATTCGGTGACTCGCCCAATGGATTAGGCGATCCTCAGGCTTCCTTTTCCTCGTTCTTTCAGCTGCCTTGTTTTTTTACTCAATAGTGTCCATGCTTTGTTCCTCAATCCAAATACTTGATATTCAAGGATTTACATCAGTTATTGGCATAAAATATGCAGTTGAGGACACTAAATATATTAAAATAAAGTCCTAAATGAGTCCAAATCATGGACTAATCATCCGGCCACCCTCAGAATCTTTGGGCTTTGGATACTCATGGGGAGGAACATATCTATCCTTCTCCCCCTCTCTTTCCTTCCAAGTGGCGTTACGATCACGCCAATCTCTGTCATGGTCTCTCCATCCCTCCTCTCTATTCCAACCTTGGTTTCCACCTAGCCTTGGGTAGTTAGCACGATAACCTCCTCATTGGTTGGTTAGGAAGTTCACTTCCTCATTGTACAACGCTTCAAATTTGGCCTCCTCATGGTTTACACTATTAACAGCGACATCATTCACACTCCTTGTACCAGCACCCATGACATTCTTGGCCAAGATGTCCAGTTGGGTTATCATCTTTGCCATGTTTCGGTCTCTCTCTTGATCTTTCTCGATCTGCTCCTTTGTCAATTTATAAGTAAGAGGAGAGACTTGGTCTTCGCGAGTGTACCATGCCCGGTTAATTTTGGCCATGCAATCAAGGAGTTGGGATGTTATTGCATAGGGTTGTTGCATTAAGCCACCCGGAGAAAGTTGATCAGCCACCCCTTGTTCACCGAATCAAGGTTTCTATAGAAGTATTGCAGCAGTACATTATCAAGCAATCCATGAGTTGGGCATTGCAGCACCATCTTCTTTAACCTTAGCCAAGTCTGATGGATTGTCTCACCCTCCAAACATTTGAAGCTTTGAATATTGTCCCTAAGTGTCATCATCTTCAAATGAGGGAAAATTGCACTTGGAATGTGGTAATAAGCTCGTCCCACGAAGTGATAGAATCTCGTGGAAACTCAACCAACCACTTGCATGCTTCACCCATTAGAGAAAATGGGAACAACCTCAGCCGAACCAATTCTTGAGATATGCTCATAGGGATCCTCAACAAAATTTTGGATATGCTCATGGGGATCCTCATGAGCCAAACCTCCGAACAAATCCTTCTGTTGGAGAAGCTGAAGCATAGTGCTTGTGATAAGGAAAACATTGTTTCCTTCAGCTGGATGCAAATGAATGGCCCCAACACCACCCATTTGAGTTGGGTCATTGACGTTTAGGTCATTGACGTCACTGAGGTTTCCGACATCACCTTGGTGGTCCACTTGGCTACCATTTCTTCCGTTGATGCTCATTTCTTCCTATATATGTTAACAAGCAACACAAAAACCAAAAATAAAAGTAAGCAATTCAATTATAGCTAAGAAGAAGACAAACCAACTTCACCAAAAGACCTTCAAACAATACCACTCCACGGTAGCAGCACCATTTTGATTTAACGTTTCAAGCACACCTCATCCAATTCTAGGTGTCAATGATCATAAATCAGTATGAAACCCAACTAAATGAGTTGGGGTCGAATCCCACTATGTTTAGAATTCAATTAAAAAGTATGAATGCATTCTAATCAGCGATAGGAATAAACATTATTGGAAAAATACATTACACAAATTAAAGGGGTGACATGAATATCAAATGGCGGATTTTGGTTGTGATTATCAACTACAAACAATCACAAACGATTTGAAATAACAATAGGGAGATAGATTCTCAGGATGTGATCGATTATATGCAAATATAGGCATATGGGTAATTGCAACTACTAGTAAATAGCTAAATATCAGTAAGTAGGCTAGACTATAAGGGAGGTAGTTTTCTCTTGAACAACTACCCCGAATCAGGTGATTTCTTTCGAATATCAACACGCATGACAATGAAGAATAGTCCACGTCTTAATTCATTCACTCTTTCAAGCTAAATGTGTGGGATTGGGTTTAGGATTCACTCTCCCAAGCTAAACCTAAATCAACTCAATACCCACAAATCATCAATCAATAACCTTAGTTCTAAAACCTCTCTCTCGAGCAAGCCAAGAACACAAATATAGAACTACATTTACAACTACAATTCTTAAATTAAACCACAATTAATGATTAAACTCACTTTTAAATAGAATTTAAACTAGCAATTAGCAATACCCATAAACTAGTTCAGCTTATAATCACATGATCACACCCCAAGAATTGGGGTTTTAGCCAAGCATCATAAAAAGGTAAAAACTATTACCGGATCGATTATCCATCAACTGGGTAAAAGAGATTTAGTCTTTACAATGATCAATTTGAAGAAAATCTGAAAACCCACTTCCAACTTCTCCAAATCGAATTTTTCAAATCTTCAAAAGCTAAGGAAAACTATGGAGAAAAGTCTTCTAAAACTCAGTTCCAATGTCTAAAAAAATTATCCAAGATGAACAATTGATAAAAAGAATAAATATACCTAATTAAAATGTTCAAAATCTAGTTTATAGTTGCCAAATATAAGCTACGAAATCCCATTTAGCAAAGTAAGTTGGGCAACCACTCGGTGAACTTCCCTTTGACCTCTTCCATCGCCTTCTCGCCATGGCATTCAGCATCTTTAAGGCTTTTAATTTTGGGCGATCTACTTTGGCTTCACCAAACTACTCGGCGATCTACCGACTGCTCCTTTTCTTTGCCGAGTTGGTTCTTTCCTTCAAGGCTTGGCACACTGGAACTTTAGGCGGTCAGATAGCCACTTGGCGATCACCAAGCTTTCCTTTCTTCATTATTTCAGTTTTTTTGTTTCTTTTTGCCCGTTAGTGTCCTTGATTTGTGCCTCCATCTATGTACCTAAAAATCAAGGATTTAACATCAATTTATGGCATAAATTAAGCATTTGAGGACACTAAATCTATATAAACAAAGGCCTAAATGAGTTCAAATCTCAGACTCATCAGGCACCTTACACTGCATGAGCACAACTAGCCCACCCATGACTAGGACTTGGCGGTGGTAGTTTTTGCACTTAAGATCTAATGGCATTACCTATATGGAGTTTTTTGTGAGATATATAATGATCTAGTTGACTCACCTTGATGTGCCTTTTGAGTGGTCTGAGGAGTGTAAGTTGAGCTTTCGAAAGATCAAAGATTTGATGACTACTTCTCCTACATTGACTCTTCCATTTGAGGGAAAGGGCATCACGATCTATTGTGATGCATCCAGCATTGGTTGGGGTTTTTTTCTTAAGCAACGGGTCAAATTAGTGCTTATTCATTGAGGCACCTTAGACTACATAAGCACAACTACCCCACCCATGACTAGGAGTTGACGGTGGTTGTTGTTGTGCTTAAGATCTAGTGGCACTACATGTATGTAGCTTGTTTTAATATCTACATTGATCACTAGAGTCATAACTATATTATTACCTAGAGGGACCTTAATTAGAGGCAAGTCATTGGATTGAGTTTTTGAAGGACTATGACCTCTCTATTCTCTACCATCCAGGTAAGCTGAATGTAGTAGTGGAATGCTTGAGTCGGAAGACACTAAGTATGGGTAGTCTAGCCCTCCTATATACTATGGAGCGACCTTTAGCTTTGGAAGTTTAGTCCTTAGATAATCATATGGTTCGATTGGATGTCTTAGATTTAAGGTGTGTTTTAAGCTATCTGGGAGTTCAGTCTTCTCTTCTTAATCAGATCTAAAGCCGACAGTTTGAGGATTAGACCTTGATGGCACTTTGAGATTCGGTTTTAATGAGTGATTTCGGTCAGGTCACCTTAGATTCATATGAGGTTTTGTGGTTTGCAAACCATATTTGTGTTCCGAGAGTTGGTGGTTTGATACAGATGATACTTTGTGAGGCCCATGATTCTAGATATTCTATTCTTCTAGGCATCCCAAAGATGTATCTTGACTTGAGGTAACATTACTGGTAGGACAGCATGAGGAGAGATAATGTAGACTATATGTTCATTTTCCTTAGTTGTTAGGAGGTGAAGGTCCAGCATTTGAGACCTAGTGGTGAGTTTCAAAGATAACCCATCGCAGAGTGGAACTGGGATCGCATCACCATCAACTTTGTGGAAGGTTTGCCTCGGACTTCTCTAGAAGTGTTCATAGCATTTGGGTCATCATTGATTGATTGACCAAGTTAGCACACTTCCTCTCTGTTCGGTCGTTTTTCAACGCCAAGAGGTTAGCTCGAATCTATATTCGTGAGGTGGTCGGTCTTCATGATGGTTTAGTCTCTATTATATCAGATCGGGTTTATTAGTTTACTTTTAGCCATTTAAGGGCATTATAGGATGAGATGGACAATTACATTGGCCTTAGCACAACACTCCACCTATAGACTGCCTTAGTGTACTTTTCGATTTCTTGAGGACATGTTGTGTCCTTGTGTATTAAAGTTTGGAGGTCATTGGGACAAGTTCTTTCCTTTTCAGAGTTTGCATACAACAACATCTACCATTCTAGCATTCAGATGGCCCCGTTTCAGGCCTTATATGATAGGCGTTGCCACTCTCCAGTTTGTTGGTTTGAGATTACATTGCCTAGACCGCTTTGCAATGACTTTATTTAGGAGGCTTTGGAGCATGTAAGTGTGATTAAGGATAGGCTTTGGAAAGCTTTGAATAGACAACGAAGTTATGCCAATCGTATGCGCCGACCTTTAAGGTGTTGAGTTAATGATAGAGTTTTTCTCCACTTGTAGCCCATAAAGGGGGTGATGAGATTTGGGAATCGGGGCAAGCTTAGACCTAGGTATATTAGGCTTTTAGAGATCCTCCGTATGGTTAGGGAGGTAAGAAATAAGTTAGATTTTCCTATGATATTCTTAGATATCCACCTAGTCTTTCATGTCTCGATGTTGTGCCGATATATTCCAGATGAGCCTCATGTGCTCCAGTATGATGCAGTAGAGTTGAATGATCGCTTGACCTTTGTGGAGGAGACAGTTGTTATTCTTCCTATAGATGTGTGGCGGTTGCGCTCGAGAGCCATTCTTATTGTAAAAGTCCCTTGGAGGAATCCTGTAGTTGATAATGCTACCTAGGAGACCGAGCATGATATGCGGGAGCAGTTTCCTGGTTTGTTTGTGCCTTCAGGTACTACTTGATCTTTACTTTCGCGTACGAAAGTCTTTTTAGTAGAGGATGTTGTAATGACCTCCAGATCATATATGCAGATCATATCTACAGATAATATATGTGTTATGCCTTCTATTCATCATTTAGACCTTTCATGTAGCAACCCCAAGTCATTTAGGACTTGCTATCATTCGTTTAGTTTTTGTGTGAGTTTTAGTGTTTTGGAAGCTTTTGAACCTTGAACGAACATTTTTAATTGGAAGTTCAGCGAGATGACTTTAGAATCCAAATATAGTTATTCCATCAGCCCCAGAAGGGTCATTTTGGCTAGTAACATAGTCAACAGGCCCAAGGTTTTCAGTGTGAATTTGTGCGATTAGGCATTTTTAACTTTCAAGTTGGAGCCTAAGTTTTACTTTAGTAAACATTCTAGATAAACGAGCTTGGATGCGGATTCCTTACGCACGGTTAAAACTAGAATGTTGAGGTTGGTCTAGAACGTCCATTTACTTAGATATCAAGGCCTCTAGGTTAATTTTGGGCCCCCTTGAAGATTTTTGCTTATAATGGAGTTTAGGAATAGGATCAACTTTTTGTTGAGATGACCTTATATGGGAATTTCGACTGCTCCATCGGGTCTGGAATATCGAATTTTTTAGAGTTGCGTAGCTCTTTAGTGTAAACAGGGTGAATTCAGAGCACCCCGTCAAAGATTTGGAACTTGGCCAAAATAGTTTATAATTGTCACCTGGTTAAGGCAAATTAGCTCTTCATAATATCGTGCCCCTTCATTGTGTTCGAGAAGATCTAGGCCTTAGTGATTACAACCATGTGGCCCTATTTCAATAAAGAGATGACCTTCCTTGGTCATTGCGACCATGAGTCATGTCTCTGCATTCATGATGGTCAACCTCTAGGTAAGTCGCGATCGTGACCCTCTTCCTCACGACCTCGATGAAGTTATTCGCTTGCTCATTGAAATATGACCAGATGTGAAGGCAACTGCCAATTCAAGTTTGAAAGTGAGTTTTCTATCTTTCTTTCCTATCAGAAATTGGTTATTCAAAATTCCGCACGTCTGTATTTAATAGGGCTGCACGGTATAAAGATCGAATTGAATTAGTGGCCTCCGTTTGAGGTGAATCCTTCTTTTTAGCTGCTTCCCCTCTCTTTGTTTTTGAGTAAATCGCATGTGTTGTTGTGTTGCTATTTCGGGCCTTATATTGCGTTTAATTTTAGAACACAAGTTCAAGGCACAATTTAGGACCTCTTGATAGAGTCAATTTTGGAATTCACGGCATGAATTCCACTATTCCTATTTGAATCTAAAATTGGTCCTTAAACGTTTTATGTGTTTTTTGTGTCCTACCGACCGTACTTAAGTTGTGATCTTATTTTTGATAGTGTGGAACCATTCGGAAGCTGTTACGAAAGGAAAAGCTCTTCCTTGTGATTTGGAGTGTGCGTTGTTGGCCTACATGTAGGCTGCAATGTCCTTTTTATTTAGATTGAGCATGAATATGTAAATTCATGATGATAAGTGTGAATAGGGGCGGGTACCTAGTTATTTCTGATTTTCCTCTTAAGAACCATGATTTAGGGTTAATTACTATTGTATCAAGGGTAGCACCATGCTACTAGGGTTGGTTGTGTAACTTGCATGCTATGTGAAAATTACTTGTGTTTTATTTATTTGTTGATGCATGTTTGACCTTAGCCCAGGACAGGCAAGTGTTGCCTTATACTCTTGAACCTTGTAGGTTGCTTTGTCCCCTACGTCAATTCGGACTGACTAGGTCCCTATAGGTTGGAATAGCAGACTTGAGTCTGATAATCTGAGCCTTCGCATAGGCGTTATCGTTGCATGTGGACCTTCTATATTCTCTCTCTCACTCCATATTTTTGCGGCTTAGAGGCATTACTAGAGGTCCATGCTATCGCAATGTTTGGAGATTGATTTGTGCTTGGCTGGGAGATTTTTGTTGGTACCTGTGGGAGTGGAGATAAATCAAGTGTGGCTTGGAGCCTATTTGAGATCCTCTTCAGAGTTGATATGCTCCCAGATCACTGTTGCTAGCTAGGCGGTCTGTCCCTGGGAGTGGACTGGCTGGTTGGGCGGCCTTCTTATCTGAGATATACTATGGAGTCAACATGCCCCTGGGTCACTCTTGCTAACTGGGTAGTTCTTCCTTGATATTGAACTGTTTGGCTGGGTAGCTTGGATTGGTTATCACTCTTGCTAGCGGGGTTGGGAGTTTACTTGTTGGTTGATTGTCACTGTTGTTAGCAGGGCTGGGAGTTTACTGGTTCTTGGATTCTTATTTCTCATAGATATAGCTATTTTGTGTACCTGTCGGGCTTTTAGTAGTCCGTTTGAGTTTTTATTTAACTAGGGCTTGAGTGTACCTTCTAGGCTTATGGGTCCAGTAGGTTTAGTATCTATACTTAGATTTACTTCCTATATACTTTTTTTCCTTCATTCTTTCCTGCTTTGACCATTGTTTATATGTAAATTTTATCTTTTCTGATTTTATTTACCTTTTCTTGTTCAGTCGGTCTATGATGCCTACTAAGTACCTTATTTTAGTACTTATGCAGCATGTTGCATCTTTTTCGGATGCATGTCCTAGTACCAGCTACCTTCGGTGATCGTTCTTTCAATATTTTGTAGCTTGTGGATAGCGGAGACGAGGGTGAGCACTTGGTGTCGTGGACCAACCTGTCTCCTTCTGTCCATATGTTACATTGTATTTTTCCTTTGAGATGACTTTTTTTTCACTTTTGGGACTAGCATTTGCTCTTGTTAAATAGCTCTGTACTCGTAACTTCAACATTCTAGGAGGGTTTCCATTATATGTAGGTTTTGGTTTGCTTTTCATTCCTGTCTTTCCTTGTTGTTATTATTATTTCATGTGTAGTTTTGCCCTTATAACTATTACTCTTCAATGCTATTAACTTCGGTGAAACATATAAATGGATTGGGGATGAATCACCAATGAAAATTTTAAATTATATCAACTTGTCACATAAAAAAGATCCCCAAGAATTTATAAGGAGTGAATGGTTGTGATTTATGACTTAAGAAGCATGAAGGTTGAAATTGTTGTGACTATTCATAGAAAATTAGTTCTTTTTAAATAAATAAAATATGTATGTTAATTAAAATGGTATTAATGTTCTAAAATTATACAAATATTATTGAAATATGTATGTGATGAAAATCGTAAGAGGAGAATACGAGTGTGAATTGATGAATGATTTGCTTCAATTTGTTCACTAACTCTTTCTTATGTGGTACTTCAAATTTCATTGAATTTCAAACTTAAAAAATTGTTTAAATAACATTTGAGATATTTTAAGAAGAAGAAGAGTAGAAAACCTAAAAAATTGTATTTTAAAGTGAGAGGAAACTCCTCTATTAATAGCTGACAAATAGTAGTGTGAATATGTGCTAATTAATTGTGGCTTGTCAAAAAAAAAGTCAGAACTCTTCAAAAAAGTCACTACTTATCAGAAAAGTCATAACTCTTTGAAAAAATCACAATCCTTCAGAAATGTCACTACCCATCAAAAAAGCCACAATCCTTTGGAAAAGTCACATCCCTTTGATGTGAAAAGGTATCTACTTTTAATTTGATACAGTAAATTAAATAAAAAATTAAAATAAATTGAATATTTTTAATTGGGGGCATTATAGTAATTCAATATTTAAGTTTGGGAGTTCATGCTATTAAGGCAGTACTGGATTTTTGACACATGTGTTGTACGAGATTACATATTCAGAAAATATATGTTATATTAAACAGTATTGCTTATTTAAGCAAAAATTTGAATAATAATCTTAGCACAAAGTAATATTGCAGATTCTTTTGTGAATGTTTAATGTGGATCGTCATATATATCTCTTATTCACGTGAACCTATGAAGATGATCAATGAAAATTGTATTAGTTAAATGCAATAATGTATATATTTATTTTAATTTGATGAGGTTCAATCATTTAATTAGTTGTATATCACTAATATTATCGTATATACGACATTTATTGTGTATTTTTCTCATCATCTAACCAAATGTGCTTTGTACGTGTGTTCCACGTTAAACTGTTTAGATGTCATATGAACATGTGAAGAGAACAACTACATTTTATCTTTTATAACTATTTTTTGTATATTAATTTTTATTTTATAAGTTATAACATAATAGATGATGTTCTTGTTGTTGGCTCTCATATTTGACTTCTTGATTGACTGTGTACATAAATCAAAGATAGTTATTTGACTGTCCATAGTTAACTGAGAAAAGTTTCATTTTATTTTTACCGGAAAAACTAAAAAGTAAAATTAAAGAATATATTCTATCTATGAAATCATATATATAATCACTTATTTTATCTTACACCCAACAAAGATATAGTTCATATACTTGTAAACAATTTTCAATTTATTCAACCGAGCATGATTCCTCAAAGGAAAAATAACAATATTGTGTTATCACATATATAGGGGTGGTATAATAATGTGAAAAATGATTGGTCACAAGTTAATATAAGTAAAGATAAAAGATAGAAATAATTAATGTAATAACTATGAAATTCATAATATTATAACTTAGAATGTAACAAAGTCAGACTAAGAGTAATTATAATGTTATAACTAAATAATTAATGTGCAATAACTGAATTTCTAATAAATTTTATACTTACATAAATAAATAGGGCATTTAATAAATGTTACTATTTTTTATAAATATTAGATTTTAATTTAGTGTAGGGACAAAATGTAAATGTTTATTCCATATTACTGAATATAAAATTTATTTTGTAAATGATAAATTTTAAGTGAATTATATATATTCACATATTTTCACATTTTTTGTGTGTTTTTTTTATGAAAAAAAAAACTCGGAATATTTTAAAATAATATATTTTAAAGTTAGAAGATCTTGTTTACTTGATAATAAATTAGTGACATATATAATACTTTAATTTAAATATAAATACTTACCCAAATATAAATATATATTTGCATTAATGAAAATATTTATCTCATAAAAATTAGCTATTATGTAAATAATAAAAATTAAACTAATAGGAACTTCAACTAGCGTTACTAAAAGTCATATGATCTTTTCTTCGTCTAAACTACAGAAATAGTAAGAAATAGTAAATAAGTAAAATAAAAGGGCAATATTTATATAGTAATAACTATTTTGAAGTAAACTTCATGATAATCTAATCACATAAGTAGTATTGATAAATAAAGTCATTCTTTTATCTTGAGCATCAAAAATACAAATCCTGACGATTCTCTAAATTATGGAAAAAGATATTCAGAAGCACATGTTCACTTCATATATTGGAAAATTACATACTAATGTATATATTAAGCAAAAAAAAATTATTATATCATTAAAATTATTTTCCTCCAGTACTTGAGGTTATGGAATATACCCTCTTAGGATAGAATGATATACTTCATCAGAATAGTAGTACCTCATATTACGCTAAACTTTGAACCCACTCAACGACAATAAATCACACAAAAAAAATTAAATGCAAGAGAAGAAGAGTAGAAGATTAAAAAAAATTGTGGTTGAAAAATGAGATGAAGACCCTCTATTTGTAGTCAACAAAAAGGGTAGTATGAACAAGTATTTTTTGTGTCTTATCTAAAAAGTCATGACCTTTCCGAGAAGTCACAACCCTTTGGAAAAGTCACAACTAATTGAAAAAGTCACAACTTTTTGGAAAAGTCACAACTCATCGAAAAATCACAACCCTTTGAAAAAAGACACAACTTATCGGAAAAGTCACAACTTATCGGAAAAGTCACAACTTATCGAAAAAGTCACAACCTAAGGTAGGGATATTATAGTAATTTAACATTCGAGCTAGGACTTCATGCTTTTAAGGTAACTAGTTTTTTGACACGTGTGTTGCACGTGATTATCAATTTAGAAAATTAAGCGAAGATTTGAATAATAAGATTTGCACAAAATAATATTGCAAATTCTTTGTGAATGTTCAATGTGGATCGTCATATATATCTCTTATTCATACGAAACTATGAAGAGGGTCAATGAAAAATTTTATTAGTTAAATACAATAATGTATATATTTATTTCAATTTGATGAGGTTCAATCATCTAATTAGTCGTATCTCACTAATATTACCCTATAGACGATATTTATTATTTCTTGTCATCTAACCAGATGTGTCTTGCACGTGTATTCCACTTAATTTGTTTAGATATCATATGAACATGTGGAGAACAACTACATTTTATTTTTTAGAACTATTTTTGTATATTAATTTTTATTTTATAAGTTATAACATAATAGATGACGGTCTTTTTGTTGGCTCTCATATTTGACTTTTCGATTGACTGTGTAAATCAAAGATAGTTATCTGACTGTCCATAGTTAATAATATGAAAAATTAACTCTGTGTTATCATATATATAGGGGTGGTATAATAATATGAAAAATTATTGGTCAAAAGTTAATATAAGGAAAGATGAAAGACAAAAATAATTAATGTAATAACTATTGGAATTCATAATATTATAACTAAAGAGTGTAAAAGAGTGTGAATAACATTTGCAATAATTAGTAATAACTAAGAGAATTTATAATGTTACAACTAAAGAATTAATGGGCTATAGAAGAATTTCTGTAATGACCCGAACCGTCGTTAATTAGGAGGGACAAAAATCTGGGAAACTTTGGGCCATTGTCCCGCCAGAGCAGGCCAGGTGCTGCTAGGGCGACAGCACCATAGCGGGGTAAGTTGGCGCCAGGGCGGGAAAGACGAGGCAGAACGTAAATTACGAGAAATCATCTTTCCTCCATCTTCCTAAAATACCTAAATAAGTCGTAAAACACCCTAAAAACCTCAGAAAAGCTTCTCTAAGCTTGGGAAGGGAGGAGAAGGAGAATTCTAGTGTGACGATGGTGAAATATTGCGGATTCTTGGCAAAATCTACCATCGCGAAGCCCGGAAAAACTGGAATCGAAGTCCAAACTCCGTGCAACTTCTTGGCGCCCAGGTAGGCTAGGTTTCATGAATTGAGTAGTTTAAATATATACTCACCGTGTAATATTTGTAAATCAATGGTAGGATCTATGTGTAGACCCATGTGAACCAAATGATTTATGATTCAAAACCCTAGAAAGAAGCCTTAGACGATGAATTAGGGTTGAGTCTGGTTGAATTAGGGTTTGCATGAGGTGGGTGGATGAATAATCCGTAGGTGATTGGTTGTGATTCTATGATTGTGTGATGTATGATGTTCTTACTTGATTGTGATACCTATATGTACATGAATGATGCATTATTGATCACACTTGTTTTATATGAGATAGATGAAATATGATTGACATGAAATCATGACTTAAATGTATGATCTTGATGAT
>JAJOOH010012495.1:0-14541 GCA_029582605.1 Solanum gracilifrons
ATAAAGGAAAAAGAAATGAAAAAAGTAAAGAAAATAAAATTAAAGGCAGAAGTTGAAAAATGATATTTAACAAAAAGTTAAAATATTTTTGAAATATTTTTTTATCAGTTCTTTTGTCTCTCACGTGCCTTTAAGAGAGTGAACACACTCTCTGTGTCATGTCAGCACTTAAGGGTGCATTTATTTCGATTTAAAATAGTTTAAGGGAGTAATAGGACACTCGTAAAATATAAGTGTATAGTTGAGAATTCAATTATAGAGTAGAAAGGCATTTGACCATTTTCTTTAGATTTGAGAAAATGGCCAAATAACCCCCTAATCTATAGTCGAATTCTCAACTACACACTTATACTTTACGGGGGTCATATTACCCACTTAAACTATTTTAAAGCGAAATATAAACAACCCTAAAACTAGACAACCACATTCTTTCCATGTAGTGTGCACGACGCGTTGCCAGTTGTCAAATATCACATATATATAAAAAATAATTAAAGAAAAAACGTAATTACATTTCTTTTCTTCATCATCTTCTTCCTCTTTACTTATCCTAAGTCATGCTTCAAATTTTTTCACTATAACTCCCCCAAAACCTTTGTCTCTCTCCACCTCATGCCTCTCTAATCACTCCTTATTGACAATTAATTCTGACCTTCCCCGATAATAATTAGTTTGGAGCTTCTTAATTTTCAAACGATTTTCAAATAATTAGTTTAGAAAATTAAAAAATAATAATAATAATAAAAAATATAAAACAAAATAAAAATATTTTCAAGTCATTCTAAATAGTTTATCACTTATTTGTAATTTTTAAATAATATATATGTTACGTATATAATTGGTACATTTTTATAAATATTCAAAAATGGTCTCAAAAAGATTTTAGTTTTACTTAAATACTCCATTAATTTAATTTTGCCTAAATTAGTAGTTTATATTTTGAGTCATTAGTTCATTAGGTTAATCATTTTATTTCGTTAAAATTAAGAAGCTCGTTAATTAGTTATATTTATTCATTTCGTTTAAGCTCTAGCCAAATTAATTGATTACCTCAATTTGGTTAAGTTGTATAACTTAATGGGCTAGATCCCATGACCATTTTTTGTAAGACCCATTTTGAGGCTTTCTATTTGCAACTCCAGCAGCCCACCCTTTTAATTCCCCAAACTCACAAAAATAATAATAACAACAATGTACAATACCCATTTCCAGCATATATACAACAGCCCATATCCAACAATATAATACCAAAATACACAACAATAACCAATCCCACCGCCCCAACTTCGTCTTTCTTCTTCCAACAGCATCACAACCCAGCGAAATCGAAACCCAGAATCTCAATCACGAGCAGCAGCCCAAGATCAGTCTAGAATATCCCAGCAGCCCAGTGCTCTAGCGAATTGACCCGAATCTAGTGGCCAACGTGAACCAGACGGAAGCTACATGGCGTCTAATTTGTTTTAGTCGTCTTTTCCTTTTTTGCTTTGCCGGTGATTCGTATAGCAGGCAACAAAGCACGCGTCCTACCCTTTTCATCTTCCGAAATGAGGTATTTATTGCAAGAAAAGATGTCTCTCCAAATTAGTGAAAGATTTTTCGAGTTTGAATTTGGAATGGGTCCATTCATATCCGAATTCCCACACTTTTTCCCCAATAATCTACCCTAATTTCCCCATATATATAGCATCTTCTGTTCATACAAAAAAAAAAAGAGAAAAAATTCGGGGTTGGAAATTTTGGGTTAGAAAAATTGGTGAGAAGTTACAGAGAGAAATCTACCTAAAGCTATAACAATCGTTCATAGAACATACTTTAGATATTTTTTCAGTTTGTTTTGGGTTGCGAAAGTCTGGCCGAATTTCGCGGAGTAGTGTGTTGGTGGTGAAAGCTCGTCGCCCTCGGCTTGTTGTCACAGTTGGCTGCCCAAAAATAGGTAAATCCTTTTTTAAATCTTTGGCTAATTTAATTCCTAGTTATTTTATCTATTATGTATTAAGTGTTCTTGGCTGTTTTTCTTTTTTAGTTCTCATAGCTAAGTCAGTTGAAGGATTGATGATGGTCTCTGCTATTTTGGCATTGTGTTTTCTTTAGATTTCTTAAATATCCGCTGAATGCGCTTTATTAGAATTTGCTCTCTCTTGTTTGAGTTCGGTTGTTGTTTCATTGTGAATATAAGGATTAATGTGGTTTGTCCTAGGCCTGTGAAGTATTAGTTTAGATATGTGTTCTGTTTTGAGTGTTTTTGGCAATAATGATTCTGAGCTTTATGTTTGGCTCGCTTTAGTTCGTAGTCGTTGTTCACTTTCTGCCTATTATGGTTCGACCTCATCCTTATTTTCTCATAATAGCCTAAACTTTTCTCTAAGTTCAACTCTTTCTCGTAATTTTGGACCTAACTCAGACTTCTTCTCGTTTAAACAAAAACGTAGTCATGTTCTGATTTAAGTTCAAGTTCCGTATCGCGAGTTCATTTCAAGACTTTGGTTATTTAAATTTCCACTTCGTATGCTCTTTTTTTGTGGTAAAAAATTTAAAGAATATAAAAAATAAAAATTAGTGGTTCCATTTTTTGTTTGAAAATATTGTCTGATTTAACTTAAATGGTTCTGTTAATAATGAAGGGGTTAAGTTTCGAACATGGGCTGAAGAGCATAATTTAGACTTCGTTAGTTTATATATCTCTAAGATCTGGTCACACGAATTTAGTATTAAAGCTTATAAGAATTTGGCACTTATCTCGGTTGCTTACGATTCTTTCAATGTATGAAAACGAGACCTCAATTATGTTGGGATACCTTCCTTGAAAGTTGCTTCGTGGTGAAAAATTCACTTTTTTTTTATTTCGGTGTGAGCTATTAGTACTAATTTTTCCCGACCAATATTATTTTTTTAATGTTATGTGAGTCGTTTGATGAAATTGAAATTATGAATATATTATAAAGCTCGAGTCTTGCCCATGATAAATCTAGAATATAGGTTGATCAAGCTTGTTTTTTCTTTTTTTTTCTTTTTTTGAGTGTTTTTCAACAGAAAGTACTTCTCTTTAAATTTATGGCATATTCTGTTGGCTTATTTTAAGAATAAGTTCTTTTAGTGGGAATCCTTGCTAGCTTGATTCCATCTCTTAAAATCATTTGAAGTACGTGAACAACATTCCATGAAGTTGTTGATGATTAGTGTGCAAGTATTTCATCGTCCTTAAATATGATCTTACTTCTATTGTTGTACTTGATCTATGTTTTCACCCCTTGCCTTGCTGCTCTTTTATGTCGAGAATAAATGAAACATTCTTTTGCATCCTACCCTTTACTGACAATAATAAGATTGCTTAGGTTTGGATTCAATATCCTTCTACTTATATTAATTCATCATTTACTTCCTTTACATGTGACTTTGGTCGAGTCTACTTTGGACTCCATACTTGCATTTCCTCGTTGGGCCACGGAGGCCAAATTCTGTTCTTTTTGAGTCGGCCAGCCATGAGAAATGGGCCCAAAGTCCTCCTTCAATTTTCAGCTTTGTTTTTGTATTGTAATTAGGCCTAAGCCTTTTATTTTATTTTTATGATTATCTGTTAGTTATTAGGACAAGTACAGAGAGGAAATATAGGGCCTAAGGCCTAAAGAGGAAATCGATTTTCTTATAGTAGTCTAGGACAAGTATCAAATGGGCCCAAATACTGGCCCAGACGGACAGAAAAATCAGATTTGGGTCCAACCCTCTTTCCCTTTTTCACTTTACTGTGTTTGTTTTGTTTGCTAGTGTTCGTCATTAATTTTAGGGTCGAAAAGTTCAAATCACCGAAAGACGCTCATTTCGTTTTAACAATTTAACTAAATCAGTCATCTTTAAATGGACTTAAATAATAATTTTACAAAAATACTTCACTTAGACAATATTTCAATAATTTTTCTCCTTTTCCCCCCCTAAAATGATCTTAACCAAAAAATTGTTCAATTTAAGTTAAGTTGAATTACTTTAGCCAAATAATTAATTGTCGGATAACCACATTAGTGGATATTCTAGGTACTTTTAAAACCTTCGTAGAATGTTAATAAGAGCCTCGAACCCTTTCACAAGTTTCCACTAGATTCCTGTTTTAGTCTTGTGAAAATGAATAGTTTTCTTGATTTTTCTTAAAAATTAAGTGGCGACTCTTAAAACCAATCAAAATATTATTTCCAAAATAAAACAGAATGACGAATCTGTTGGGAATTTGAATGGTTCTAATTTTAATATTGATTTATTTGGCTATGTGACTTAACTGTCTACTTGTTTTATTTATCGTAAATATAGAACTGTTGCATTCATGGCATGACATACTCCGTCAAACGACAATTATTTTAATTTCCAATTAAAGGACGATTATGCGAGCCGCAGTCGTTCGTTAACCAAATTGTTCTCGGGGCACCCTGACGAATGTAGTTAGCTACTGGATAGTCAATGGTAGTTAACTGTCCTAGCCCAAGTTGTCCGCTTGGGTCGCCTATCAATTATAAACAAATCCCACTCTTAGTCAAGACTAGGGTAGAGTCGAACTCAATTCCAAAATTTAGCGCATGAACCTAAGATGTCCAAACACCCAAGGCGTGTTGGGCCCATTAGAAAGACCACATTGAGTCCAAAGGGCCCACGGCCCGAACGGACGCTCATATTTACTTGTTTGAAGGATGTATGCGCTGTTTGACAATTGTTGTGTTTTGGGTTTGGGGGTATCTAATTCTTTGTATGTTTTTGTAGATAGCCAAGCAACACTTGAGTTTTAAAATGGTCACCGAGACGCCAAACCTGCTCCGTGTCTGGTGGTACAATCTCAATGCGTATAAAAAAAGAGAACTTTCCATTCATTTGGGTCACCTCCCGTCGATAATGAATCTCAAAGTCTGGCCTAAGTTCATTGAGGTGGTTACTCGATTTTGGGATGATGAGAGAATGGTGTTTTGCTTCGGAGATGTTGAAATGACACCAACTGTTGAAGAAATCAAAGATTGATTAGACAACGTCGAAATGTGCCAGAAAAGGAAAAATCAACCAGATCATCACATTTTACTACCAGATAAGCCGACCAGCAAAGAACTGAAGAACATGTTGTTACTGGTAAATGCAGACTGGCTAGACACCCCGAATATTCCGCTTGTGAAATTCTACGAGCGATGGGGACACGAAAACTATTATAAGAATTTTTCAAATGAGTTTCTCAATCGCAGTAGTTGGAGTCAGACTCAAACCTTAGCATTTGCCGTATGCCTCTTAGGGACAATGGTATTCCCCAGGACGAAGGGAACGAAATTGATACTCGAATTATCATGGTAGCACACGTTATCTTTGAAGGAGTTGGTAAAAAGGGACAAGTCAAGAAATACTTCAACCTGGCCCCGATCATTGTGGCTGACATTTATCGATCTTTGGGTCAATGCAAAAACGGGTTTCCATTTTTTCAAGGTTATAATATCTTACTACAGTGGTGGATGTCTAAACATCTGGTGAAGACACGTGAGACTCAGAAACAAAAATTGGCCGAGCCGAAAAAAGAAAGCCACCTCGACCACCATGAGTTACATTTGAGCATTAATAGATTCAAGGTCCACAGCACGAGGGAAGCATGGGCTAAAGTCTTTCACGACATAGAAGATGGAAATGTACAATGGATGTTTCAAGATTTCATGTCAGAAAAAATAGTTGTTCAGGGTGCTAAGTGTCCTTTCTTAATCCTTCTTGGCATAAGAGGGGTACGACCTTACAACCCTAGCAGGGTAATGCGGCAATTCGGTAGAACACAAATTATACCTTTCAAAGTAAACGCTAGCTGCTACGTCTTTGACTACAACGGGTGTGACAAGATACCTCATGCCAAGGAAATTCTCGATGAATGGGCTGGGCGGGTCAATCTAAAGAAAAGCATGGCTGAGGGCAGATATGACGCTGGGTATGTTGATGAGTACAAAAAATGGTTGTGGGATGATATGCATGGTGCAATCGACCCGACGCCACGTACGGGCCAACAGATTGAAAATGTCCAGGTAAGACTCCAAATCGAAGCCTACCACTTTCAGTAGGAATGGGACAGAAGGGAGCAAGAGTTTCAACGTAGGGAGCAAGAATACTTGCGTAGGGAACAAGAGTTCCAGCATCGAGAATATGAAAGCCAAAGGGCCTTAGCCTTTGCCACACAGGAGTTAGCTGACGCAAGAGCCTGCCTGGTACGTTTGGACTCAAATTTGGATGATCAGCTTAACACTCTCCAGGGCGTATCGATGTCTTCTAAAGCTGTGTTCACCGAGCCGCATGTGATGACTAACAAGTTCCTTATTCGCGAAGAAGTGGAAAAAGCAAGAGGAGGAGCGGGACTTTCAGCCTTTTAGTTATCTTATTCCCCTGCGTGGGATTGACTTTATTGTATTTGCAGTTTATCCCTTCCCTAAAAGATGTACCCCTTTTGTTGAACTTGTGATGAATTCTCTAATCATTTATGAATCTTGTTTTGGGGGGTGCAACAATTTGTTTAAAATGACGCAATACATCCTTCAATTTGCTAGGCCTACCCCTGGGCACAAAAGGGTCACATGCATGTTTAGAACGCGATACTTGTTTGTTTACTTGTGTGCTTTAAACTGTTTATGTGATATGTTGCTTTGAATGAAGACATTTTTAGTCCACCCCTTGTCAAAATTTTCTGGAAAAAAATAAAAAATAAAAAATCTCTACAATGCCAAATACAAGTCACTACCAAAATGTTCGACCAAAAGTCCATGAGCCTTGTGTTTCTCAGTCAGAAATAAAATCCTACTATCAAATCCTAAAACACCACTCTATCATCTCAGGAAAGGTAAAATTGCAGCTAAGATGGGAAAATGCAAGAGTATCGATATAGAACTGATCGAGGAGGATTTGAGAATGAAATTACAGCAGCTCAGACAGGAGATCCAATAAACTAGAGAAAGGAGAATGGAAGTAGAGTTTGCCACTGCGGTCGCACGAGCAGCAAATGGGGCACTAGACGCAGAGTTGGCAGCAAAGACGACAAAATGTGTTGTTATAGATAAATAGACAACTGTTGTGCGGAAGAAACGCGATGGCTTCAAAGATATAACCATGATGCTTCAAAAACTACGTGGCAAATACCATTTCTTCAACCAAGAGGCCACCAGCAGTGTTCCTAAAGGCACTGGACCCGAATCTGTTAGAGATGAACATGAGGAGGAAATTGTTTATAGACCTCCTTTCAAGGGACGGTGGAAAGAAGAGAATGAGAAAGCCGCCCCCAAAAATATGAGTTTACCCCCCGTGGCTAATAAGGCAGATAGAGGAAGAAGCTCCGTTGAAAGCACCATCTATCTTTTAGGAGTTTCATTATATGTTTTCCACTTTCCTTGTAATCACCAAAAATAAATGAATGAAAATGAAAATTTCCTTTGTATTCGAACTACGTAGGGCATGATTCTCCTTCAGAGATACGTAGGCAACCTTTCAAGGCCCGGCCCTTATCTTTTAAAATTTTCCTTTTCCCCTTCATTCTACAAGGAAACATTGAGTTCAGATCAACAGATGCCAGAAGATGCAGCAAGAAGACCTTAGCTCAACGCAATTTAGCCTTTCTGTGTCACTAGCCCCAAAATAAAATGAGCAAATTCCTGCTTGTTCAAAAAATTAGTCCTCATCAATCGTGGGTTAACGTGTCCTCAAACGAAGCAACTCTTATGTGTTTATATGCCTTCTATGTGATATCTTGCATTATTCGTCCGGAACTAATACTAACAGATTTGCCTTTGAGTTGTTTTTCTCTACAGGTTGTTAGAACTGATCTGTGTTGATACACTGACCGATCATCCTTATTTTACCAGATCAAAAAGGCCTACAGATTCCTTTCCCAGCCAAAGTTCCCAAAGAGGAAAAGCAGCAATGAGTGATAACAACGAAGAACCTGGCCTTACTGATGTCGTGGTGGCTCAGCCAACCCTTGCTGATCAGAATGAACTGATCCTACAGTTGATGCAACAAATTGCTGAGATGAGGGTCGAGATGCAGAGAAAACAAGATTTGCCTCCTCCGATATTTGATGTCAATACTCAACCAGACGGAAGACCTCCAGCTCAAATTCCCCCTCTTAACGTGGAACAAGCTCAGAACCCGCCTTCAAGTCCTGCTCGTAATCCCTCTATCATTGACCTTACCACCCAAAACCCCCATTATGCCTCAGCCTCTTATCAAACACCACCCCTCCTCAAAGTACCAATCTCCAAGCACCACTCCCTCCCCCTAATGCAAACCGCCAAACTGGCCTACCCTCTCAAAGCAAAAATGTTAACCGCCCGCACATTTCCCTCCATCACCAAAATCAACATACCAACCCACAGACTTTTCCCCAGAACTATCACGCCCCTATAAATGGACAGAGTCCCTCTATTGCTCTACTACTGCCGCAAAAAGCCACTTTTCAAATATCAGTCCCCAACGAGCATGACGCCCATGGTTCGGAGCTCGACCACTACCAGGAGAGAGAGTGGAGGTCAAAGGAAGAGACTTTCAAGATAGATGTGAAGGAGGAAAATAGAAAAGCCATGAAGGAGTTGAACTGCATTCCTGAGGTCGCCGGGTTGAGTTACGAAGACCTGTGCATTCATCCGAATTTGGACCTCCCAGAGGGGTTCAAGGTGCCAAAATTCGGTATCTTCGGAGGAATGGGGAACCCCTTAGCACACTTGAGGGCCTAGTGTGACCAACTCGTGGGAGTTGGGAGAGACGAAGCTTTGTTAATGCGGCTTTTTAGCCGAAGTCTGAGCGGAGAGGCTCTAGAATGATTTACATCTCATGAAACGAGACAGTGGTCTAGCTGAAATGCTTTGGCTAAGGACTTCATCGAACGATTCACCTACAATGTGGAGATCGTTCCTGATCGTTACTCCTTGGAGAAGATGAAGTAGAAGTCGATCGAAAGTTACAGAGAATTCGCATATATGTGGCGAAAAGAGGCAGCTAGAGTTACACCTCCTATGTCAGAAAAGGAAATTGTCGAAGTGTTTGTGCGGGTGCAAGATCCCAAATATTATGACAGAATTATGTTGCTCGTTGGAGCAAAATTTGCTGAGATAGTCAAGGTAGGTGAGACTATCGAAGACGGATTGAGAACCGGGAATATTGCCCGTGTTGCTGCCTCGCCCGGATCCTTGGGCTTGTTGAAGAAGAAAAGAGAGGATGTGTCCTCTATCTCTTATGAGGGTAAGAAGACCCCAAGGAAATCATCATCATACCAAGGTCATTCTCGACCTTCACAAAGTTCGTACCCGGCTTGTTATGCACAGACTGATTACCAGAATACCCCTCCCCCCAGTTACCAAAATACCCCCCTCCCAGTTATCAAAATACTCCCTCTCCTACTTATCAAACTCCCCCTACTATCTACCAAACTCCCCCTCCAGCTTACCAAACCCCATCTCATTACTATCGAAATGCTGCCCCCAACTGTGCCAACGTTCAGACAAATTACCAAATGCCTCCCCCAATGAACCAAACCCCAGCTCCACTTTACCAAAATACCCCCTCCAACTACCAAGCTCTACAACCAAACTACCAGACCAACTCATATCCCAAATATCAAGCCCCCCGTTCGAATGCTCCAAATTATCGCCAAATGCCTCCCCCTCAACAAGGTAATTACGATCCCTCCCGTCCCAGATTTGAGAAGAAGCCTGCTTGAATTTTCACTCCGCTTATTGAAAGCCAAACAAAGTTGTTCGAGCGATTAACTGCGGTAGAATATATTCATCCAGTGGGGCCCAAGCTGGTTGACACTAGCTCAAAGTTTTACAGACCTGATCAGAGGTGCGCGTATCACTCCAACAGTATTGGACATGATACCGAGGATTGTATCAACCTGAAGCATAAAATCCAAGACCTGATTGACCAGAATGTGGTCTTTCTTCAGACAGTCGCGCCCAATGTCAATAGTAATCATTTGCCAAATCATGGAGGCGCCACTATCAATATGATAGAGACAAATGATGATTGGTGCGTGACAAAGGCAATAGTTCCGATTGCTCCTGAGGAACTGGAAAGGGCTGTAGCTTCGTTGAGCATCATAGAGAAGAAAGAGTTTGTGATTCCAACACCCGAGAAGGTTGTTGCCTTGGTGCCGAGAGAAACTCTTACTCGACCAAAACTTGTTATTGAAACGGCTGTTACTCAAGGCATGACTAGATTCGGCAGGTGCTACACGCAGGAAGAGTTAGCTTAAGAAGGGCAAAAAAGGACCAAACAAAAAGGCCGATCAGTGAAGCCGAGGCCGATGAGTACTGGAGAAAAATGCAGCCAAAAGATTATTCGATTGTGAAACATTTGGAGAAGACGCCGGCTCAGATCTCTGTGTGGGCCTTATTAATGAGTTCGCAGTTACATAGGCAGGCTTTGGATGATACTTATGTGCCTGTGGGTACTAACAGTGACAATTTAGCAGCCATGATAAACCAGGTCATCCGAGGACACCGAATCAGTTTTTGTGACGAAGAGTTGCCCTTTGAAGGGAAGATGCACAACAAAACTCTGCACGTCACCTGTATGTGTCGAGACAAGATAATTAATCGCATCTTGGTCGATGACGGATCCGGTCTTAATATTTGCCCACTTTCGATATTGAGGCAGCTAAAATTCTACTTGGGAAAGCTTCACCAGAACCAAGTCAATGTGATGGCCTTTGATGGAGTGCAAAGAGACACATTAGGTGCGGTAAACTTGGATATTCAGGTGGGTCCTACGGATTTTAATGTGGAGTTCCAGGTGTTGGATATCAACATTAGTTACAACTTGCTTCTGGAAAGACCGTTTATTCATATGGCTGGGGCTGTATCTTCTACCCTTCACCAACTAATGAAGTTTCTTTGGAAGGACCAGGAATTGGTCATTTATGGTGAAGGGAGTCATTCCAATGGGTATGCACCGATCGCTGATGATGTCTCTCGAGGTTTTGATTTCTACACGGTGAAGCTGGTAAATGCCACCGGTGATAACTTGGCTCTACAGCCTCCTATGCCGGCCGTGTACAAGATGATTGCTACTGTCATGCTCCAGAATGGTTTCAAACCAGGTTTCGGATCGGGGAAGCACTTTCAAGGAATCGTCGAGCTTATCCAAATTCCCGCGCAAAGTTTGGTTTGGGATATGTCCCAACAGACAACGAAGTAGAGACGAAGAACAAGAGTGTTGATCAAGCATTGGCCAGGCCAATTCCTCATCTGTACCAATCATTTCCGGTACGAGAAAATGTCAACGATGGTGGTCTCGGGGAAGGAATCTGTGGCCTTTTTTAAGAGAATGATGCAGTTATCGAAGAAGAGGCTGGGACATCAGACATCCGTAATGCAGAATCTGAGGAGCGATTGCAGAACTGGAGCTCCACACCACTCCTGATTTCCCGCTCATCTGGGTAGAAAAGACATGTGTCTTTGTTTATTTTAAAATCGGTGGTAATTCGAAAGAGGCTCGAGACCCACCCTTTATGCAGTTTTATTTGTTTGAAAATTTTAAATTAACTTGTGCTAAAGTTTGAGCTTGTTATTTCAATTTAAACGAAAGCCTCTTTTATCAAAAATTGTTTATTTATCTGTTTATATTTTACTTTGCTAACTTTGTCTGTTTATGATTTCAGTAATAATAATTTAAAACCTGTCAATGTCATGTCATGAACCGAGTGAACAAAATGAGGTAGGTGATGATGAGTGTGAGGAATATGAAGAAGAAACTGAGGTACCCGAACATGTTGCTGAGGAGTTTCGACAATTCGAGAATCAACACAAGCCAAATCTTGAAGAAACTGAAACTGTGAATCTCGGAGATGAGAAATACGTCAAAGAAGTCAGAATCAGTGTCCATCTAACTGAAGCCTAAAGAAGAGACCTGGTTCGTTTGCTCAGGGAGTACATTGATGTATTTGCCTGGTCTTATAAAGACATGCTAGAGCTGAGCACGAATATGATGTCCCACAAGTTGCCGATCAATCCAGATTTCGGCCCAGTAAAACAAAAGACTCGAAAATTCAAGTCTGAGTTGAGTTTGAAGATCAAAGAAGAGATTACAAAGCAGATCGAGTCCCAAGTAGTGGAGGTGACACAATATCCGACTTGGTTAGCTAACGATGTCCCGGTTGCTAAGAAAGACAGAAAAATCAGAATTTGTGTTGACTATAGAGATCTCAATAAAGCTAGCCCGAAAGATAATTTTCCATTGCCAAATATTCACATCCTCATTGATAACTGCGCTTAAGCATGAGATGCAGTCATTTGTGGATTGTTATGCGGGTTACCACCAGATCCTGATGGACGAAGAAGATGCAGAAAATACAGCTTTCATCACGCCTTGGGGTGTATATCATTACCGGGTGATGCCTTTTGGTCTCAAGAACGCCGGTGCTACTTATATGAGGGCCATGACAGCCATCTTTCATGATATGATTCATAAGGAGATGGAGGTGTATGTAGATGATGTCATAATCAAGTCCCGCGAGAGTTCGGATCACTTGACTCACTTGAAGAAATTCTTTGACCGTTTACGCCGATACAATTTGAAGTTAATTCTTCATACTTGGCATTGTGTTTTCTTTAGATTTCTTAAATATTCGTTGAATGTGCTTTATTAGAATTTGCTCTCTCTTGTTCGAGTTTGGTTGTTGTTTCATTGTGAATATAAGGATTAATGTGGTTTGTCCTAGGCCTGCGAAGTATTAGTTTAGATATGTGTTCTGTTTTGAGTGTTTTTGGCAATCATGATTCTGAGCTTTATGTTTGGCTCGCTTTAGTTTGTAGTCGTTGTTCACTTTCTGCCTATTATGGTTCGACCTCATCCTTATTTTCTCATAATAGCCTAAACTTTTCTCTAAGTTCAACTCTTTCTCGTAATTTTGGACCTAACTCAGACTTCTTCTCGTTTAAACAAAAACTTAGTCATGTTCTGGTTTAAGTTCAAGTTCCGTATCGCGAGTTCATTTCAAGACTTTGGTTATTTAAATTTCCACTTCGTATGCTCTCTTTTTGTGGTAAAAAATTTAAAGAATATAAAAAATAAAAATTAGTTGTTCCATTTTTTGTTTGAAAATATTGTCTGATTTAACTTAAATAGTTCTGTTAATAATGAAGGGGTTAAGTTTCGAACATGGGCTGAAGAGCATAATTTAGACTTCGTTAGTTTATATATCTCTAAGATCTGGTCACGCGAATTTAGTAGTAAAGCTTATAAGAATTTGGCACTTATCTCGGTCGCTTACGATTCTTTCAATGTATGAAAATGAGACCTCAATTATGTTGGGATACCTTCCTTGAAAGTTGCTTCGTGGTGACAAATTCACTTTTTTTTTATTTCGGTGTGAGCTATTAGTACCAATTTTTCCCGACCAATATTATTCTTTTAATGCTATGTGAGTCGTTTGATGAAATTGAAATTATGAATATATTATAAAGCTCGAGTCTTGCCCATGATAAATTTAGAATATAGGTTGATCAAACTTGTTTTTTGTTTTTTTTCCTTTTTTGAGTGTTTTTCAACAGAAAGTACTTCTCCTTAAATTTATGGCATATTCTGTTGGCTTATTTTAAGAATAAGTTCTTTTAGTGGGAATCCTTGCTAGCTTGATTCCATCTCTTAAAATCATTTGAAGTACGTGAACAACATTCCATGAAGTTGTTGATGATTAGTGTGCAAGTATTTCATCGTCCTTAAATATGATCTTACTTCTATTTTTTGTACTTGTTGATCTATGTTTTCACCCCTTGCCTTGCTGCTCTTTTATGTCGAGAATAAATGAAATATTCTTTTGCATCCTACCCTTTAGTGACAATAATAAGATTGCTTAGGTTCGGATTCAATATCCTTCTACTTATATTAATTCATCCTTTACTTTCTTTACATGTGACTTTGGTCGAGTCTACTTTGGACTCCATACTTGCATTTCCTCGTTGGGCCACGGAGGCCAAATTTCGTTCTTTTTGAGTCGGCCAGCCATGAGAAATTGAAGAACGTATTTCAGAGAGTCGGTGTACAGGTGTTCGAAAACAAAATGCAAGGATGAGAAGTAGAAATGGGCCCAAAGTCCTCCTTCAATTTTCAGCTTTGTTTTTGTATTGTAATTAGGCCTAAGCCTTTTATTTTATTTTGTTTATTTTGTGATTATCTGTTAGTTATTAGGACAGGTACAGAGAGGAAATATAGGGCCTAAGGCCCAAAGAGGAAATCGATTTTCTTATAGTAGTCTAGGACAGGTACCAAATGGGCCTAAATACTGGCTCAGGCTGACAGAAAAACCAGATTTGGGTCCAACCCTCTTTCCCTTTTCACTTTACTGTGTTTGTTTTGCTTGTTAGTGTTTGTCGTTAATCTTAGGGTCGAAAAGTTCAAATCCCCGAAAGACGTCCATTTCGTTTTAACAATTTAACTAAATCAGCCATCTTTAAATGGACTTAAATAATAATTTTACAAAAATACTTCACTTAGACAGTATTTCAATATTTTTTCTGCGGGGGGGGGGGGGGGGGGGGGGGGGGGGGGGGGGGGGGGGGG